>JAUBNY010000919.1:1776876-1791064 GCA_032275445.1 Crypturellus soui
CATAAAAATTCAAAAAAAAAAAAAAAAAAAAAAGGATTTTCAAGAAAGGAGTCACATTTTTTCAAGTCAAAGAAATGTAAGCATATGGAAGTATACAAGGAAAGGATACATACCCACCACTCTTGGTCCTCTTCACCAGTTACAATTATTACTTCTCCTTCAACAAATGTGAGCTCATCATCATTATCTGCCTGACAGTCGTAAATGGTCTTCACTCGCCTAACCTTGTTTTTTCCCTAAAAGTATAATGAAATTTTAGATGAAAGTGCTCAGAAACAGTAAAAACACGTATCATGCAAGCTTTGCTTTTTAGTTAATATTTTATTCTACAATTCAGTGAAGGCTACCATTTTTTTTCCCTGCAATCAGGGACAAAAAATTCCCCCCAAACCAAAAACTCTGCTTCAGCAAGCAATTTAAGCAAGCATGACCTACATAGGTCTAGTTCTTTTCTTTAGGCTTTCTTTCTTCTTAAGATACAGAACTCCACACAGACTTTAGCATCTATTGCACTGCTCAAGTAACCTACATTTCTTTTGGTAAAGAAGCTTAATGCTTTAACTTTGCTCCAGTGAACAAATATTCTCCTTCCTTTCTAATAAATACTTATATCAAAAATACACCCGCAAACAGAAACTGAAATCCAGTCTCCACTGAATGTTATGAGAAATAGGGGCTGAGGAAAATGCTGAATTTAAATCCCAGTATTCCTTACAGTTTTGGTTTTGGATCTAGTACAAAAAAATGCACTATCCTTTGATTTCAGATCTCCTTATGGACTGAATCTGGAAATTATTTTTTGAATTACTTTTGGTCCAGAATGTTAGCAATCTCTCACTAAAAGAAAATAAAATAAACTTTAATTTCAGACTGCAGTACTATCTTGCAGCTACAATATGAATAAATACTCTCACAGCCTCACTGTTCCAAGCCCAAACATTTTCTAGGTCATATTTTGCTGCATACTGCTAATTCATATGAAAGAGTCTCAGCCACAGACTCCTCCCTGAACATATGTTTCCCAGGGCAGGAAAAAGGCTTTAGATCATTTCCAAATTAAGTAAGCAATTCTTGCAGCAAAATATGCCTGCAACTTTACAGACCTGTATATTTTATCTATATATCTTTAAAAAACACAGCTCCTATTTGAGGTAACGGGAGCACAGAAACCGGGAACAGCAGCACACAGAGATAGGCAGCAGAAGGGCTATGAGGAAAAGTCAGCAGGTTTTGAGGAATTAGAACCAGGAGTAGCTTCACAGAGGACATTTCCCAGGGCGTCTTCTCTTTGCTAATACCTACACATTTGAACAACCTCCTATTTTGGCAAAAAACACCCTGCTGCAGTTCAACAACAGCATAAATACCTAGCAAAGAGCATTCAGACTGAAGTCAGATCACGGGATAATGAAAATTATGGAAGGATCTAAGGAATAACACAGTGAATACAATCACGTAAGACTAACCATACTTTTGAGACAAACGTATAAATTTCACTTCAAGTATTTCTCTACCACATCAAAGGGATGTTTTACAGCCAGGATTTGATACAGTAAAAAGTTGCTTCAAAGAACTCTCTTTAAAACTAATTCAGATAATTTAAACAAAAATCTCAATTATCAAAAGGGATTGGAATTCAATAGTAATGGGTATTTGAGGCCAGCCTTCGCTTTCACCTGCAGAGAACTTTTGCAAACAGTTCCAATGAATTCTACAGTAATGAAGGGAAACATCTACCGTGTTCTTATTTACATTAAACAATGTCTTGCTATCTTAGAAACATTTTAGCTCCTTTCTGAAGCCATGGGCTTTATAGAGACAGAGAAAACAAACAAGAACATTCAAGCGCTCAGTGTGATTTTAGAGCACTCAGATCAATTTTCATCTCTCTACATTTATACTTTCCGTTCCTCACATATTGTCAGCATTCACATTTCATCCTAACAATTCTGAACACCTGTTTCTAAAGCTTCCAATAAATTTTTTTTGACTCCTTTGCCACCAGATGAGCAGCAATTAGATCAGTCAAGTATCCGCTAGCACTAAGGGCTGCCATTACAGGTCTCAGTGTGGCACTAACGTAGCATTTCATCAATTTGTGCTGCATTAAAAGAATATTAGAAATAATTTATCATGGGTTCAAAATTTTGATCACTCTAAAGCAGAGAAACAATTTACTGTTCACTTGATAATGGCTGAATTTTCAGAATACTGATTTTTTTTTTGATCATTTTCTATATAAAATGGTAGAAGAGTTCAAGAGATCGAGCAGTTATTTGCTTTCTTTCTTTACAAGGAAGAAATAGCGGAGAGCACCCACACTATTTGCCTCATTATTTTTAAAGGTACATAATGAAATCCAAGATGCAGACAAATTTTGATCAGAGCCTGATGACACCCTATTCAATTACCAGAACAACCAGGAAGCCCCAAGCAACAGCCATCCTGTCCTCAGTTCAGTTAGGAGCCTACAGACCAGGCAGCGGCAGAAGTCAACAGGGAGATGGCTGCAGAAAAAAAGACTGTTCTTCCTCAAATAATCACAAGGGAGAAACTCCCCCTCTGCTTTCAGTACAAGAAGGGAAGTCGTATTTCCTTTTACTTAAGTGCTTTGCATAGCCAATTTGACAAGCAAAACCAACTCTTTTGATGTATTTTTTATGATGAAAATCATGGGAGAGCTCTAGAGTTCCACAGAATGATTTTTCTTCACGCATATACATATACATATTCATGAAGATCCTCAGCTGGCTGGAAGTTGCATAGGCTGCCATGATGGCCACAGCACTGAATAAGGGGACTTGGAATTTAGTTATAAGTCCAGCCCTGATACTGCACAACACCCAGGAATGTGAATTTTACCAATATAATATTTGAATCTTTGTTTCCCACTTAAGTGTACCAATGTTAAACATTCACAATACAAATGTTTGTCAGTTGACTTGTATTTAAGTTTTGTATCTACTGACAAGAGGTCCTAATTCCTAACACTTTCAAAAGCAAATAAAAAAAAAATATAAATATATATGTATATATAAGCATATCGGTGAGCAAAGAAAGCACTGAAGAGCACCACTTTAATTCAGAATTATAGCTATTATACATAAAACCACTCAAGTTCCCTAGTAAATCTGAACACATGATCGTGCTCCCAACACTACTGTTTTATCTTACTAGTATTTGTTTTGGCAAGAGGCCTTGTGAATCCCCAGGGTTTGCAGAAGCTACTTGTGAGCACAAAAAGCATCTCTACCCGCTCACAGTCAATACATTTATTCATTTCATATGTAAAACTTTAGGGCTTTCTGTTTTTTTTTTGGGCAAATAGTTGTGCAACAGCTTCAAAGCCTTTCAGGGATCCGCTCAACTACCTGCAGCAATACCTACCATATTTATTTTCCTGGGCAGTGGCACGGGGGTTTCTGGCAGGGTATGTGCTATATCATTGGACTCTTCAGACGCTTGTTTTTGGACGGGGTCTCTAGATTGTACATTTGGAGAAAGATCTAACGAGTGAGATTTCTGATTTGCCTCTGCAGGCTGAGGCTTTGGTGATGGTTCTCCACCTTGAGTTTTAGCCAGCACCTCTCCTAGCTGAGGTTTTGGAGGAAGGTCCTTCATTTGTGGCTTTGGAGGTAAATCTCCAAGCTGTGGTTTTGGTGGCAAGTCTCCTAGCTGAGGCTTTGGGGGCAGCTCTCCAGGCTTTGGGGGCAAATCTCCCACTTGAGGTTTCTGAGTAAGTTCCAGAGGCAGAGGCTTTGGGGGCAACTCTCCAGGCTGTGGTTTCTGTGGTATATCGATGGACAGCGAAGACTTCTGGAAGATCTCCGCAAGCTGATTGGATTTATCTATTGAAAGATGATGACTGGTTTCTATTTTCCTTAGTGCCACTAAAACAAACAAACAAAAAAGCATAATTGTTTTTTTTTTTTCATAATCTTATTTTAACATTCCACTAAAGGACTTAGTGAACATATGGTCATTAAATCACTGACGCCTGGTAACTGCCCATATGTCGTCTTAATCTGTGGCAAATACCTGACAATACAACTTTATCAACCCCCCTACGCTCAGGGCAGCGCTGGGTCTCATCACGCTGCTCCTGCAAGAGGCCACCAGTGCCAATGCAGTAGTTACCAGGTCACAATTTAGAGTAACTAGTTAAGGTGAAATAAGGACCTTGAAGGAAAATATTAATAAAAGAAACTGTACTATGCAAGACAACTCATCAAAGCCACTGATGTGACTTCAATGAAAATTCTCTTTAATGGCAGTAACACATATCTACAATTGAACTCTATGTAGAAAAATAGAGTAAATTTTAAGATTAGCCTCTCCAGCCTCTTCAGGGAGACAGCAAGTGACTGTGTTTATCCAGAGTATACGCAGTATGCAATTATTGTCAAACCAAAACTAATAAAAATGAATCACTAATTCATTTTTAGATTTATAAATATTAGTAAATATTTATAATTTAGTACATGTGAAATGCTTTGAAATAGTGTTATTTTGAAGGTTTTATGGGAGGAAATGGAAAATAAGCAAGTCTGATTTACTTTGTCTCAGTGTCATGACTTCCTTTTTACTGATCCTACTGCTAAATTTCCTAAGTAAGACTCTAACTGGATAATTCTCTGGGACTAGAAATCCAACTTAGAAAAACAAACACCCTATAATAAAAGAAATTAAGGGGAAAAAAGAGGTAAAAAATATGTGCTCCACAAGGAAAGCAATGAATTTTGACTAAAAGGAGTAATTTCATACTGTGTTCAGCTTTGCTTTAATGTCATATGATACCATCCAGAAGGGTGCTCTGGTATTTTACAACCAGCCCAACACCATTCACTTTGGACATCACCAATTCCAAGTATGTTTCAGGCTATTTTTTATGGCTATTCATACCAAAGAGGAAAATTTTATATAATTTTCATGAATTGAATTACATAGTTACTCTCGAACATTGTGTTTTAAGCCAAGTCTGTATATGACTGTCTCCTAGCCATATATATTAGCAAATATGCAAGCACTGATCATCCAATCTTCAATTTAGGTCTTAAGGAAATGATATAAAAACTGGTACTGGTCCTTATGAAAGTGCTTTGATTTTGCACCCATATAATTTTCACCTAAAACAAGCTCTCATTTTAAATCAAGGAAACGCTGACTTTCTTTGTAATGATACCTCATCATTTCAATGCTCTTTGAAAAGATGTCTTATCAAAACTATTATTGTTAGGTAAGGTTTAAACTTCACATTTGCATTTTATGTTAAAATGCTTTGCACTCTGTATTTCAGTCACCTTGGGAAGTTTAGCCAGTCAGCATCACTTCCTGATTTTAAGACTCTAAAGTAATCACCCACTCAGACACTGACATACGTAATGTGCTCCTCACGGGAGGCTGTGTCAGGTAGCTATGAGGTAGGTCTGCTGTGAAGTTTGTAGTGAATTGCTACAAAGAGAACCAAAAGACCTTAACTCATCAGCCAGGTTGTATCTATCTTCTTTAGAGAGGGACTTGAACAAGTATATTTCCAGAAGAGGCCCATGAAATATCAGTTGGGACCATGATCTTAGAAGTTTGTCACTTGTGCACAAGCAAGTATGTGATCTACTTGAATTCTTTCCAAGTGGGTAAGAACAACCCTGTTCCCTCAAGACAGAGGTTCTTAAGGGCAATGGACCCAAGCTGCATCAAGAAGGTTAGGAAAAACGGATATGAAGTTCAGCTCCCATGCAGAGGCTCCCCACGGAGATGCTCAAACCTGACTGTACAAGGCCTTAACAGTCTGATCGTACGTCAGAGTCTGCCCTGCTCCAAGTGGGGGACTGGGCCAAACGGCCTCCAGAGGTCTCAGCCCGCTTGAGTTGTTTTATGATTCTGTTTTCCTCCAAGGACTAACTGCTTTTCTGTTTAATAAAAAACTTTTTGATTTTTTTCAGTTTTGCTAAAACTTCATCATTTGCCACATTCTAGGAATAAATCTTTTGCTGAAAATATTGTGTATCTAAAACAAGTATCAACCCTCATGCACATTTAAAAGATAAAATCATCTCCCTCTTCCCTCCCTCCCCTAAAAAGTTTTGGTTTGTAGATTTGCTTGTTTATTTTTTTTACCTTTCTGAGGTAGTTTGGGAAGAACTCTTGGGCCAAGTGCAGTCTTTGCAGTTCCAGTGCTAAAAATCAATACATGAGAATTATTAGCGCTCACAATTGTTATACTTTTTTTTTTCCCCCCATTTTTACTTCCCCACAACCATAATTTAGAAAAATCCACATATATACTTATTTTATATAATGAAGTTTTCACTCTGCCTGGGAGTTAGCCCTGAAACTCAAAGCACTATTAAGAACAGAGCACCTTTTCTTCCAGAAAAGACAACATGCAAAGCTCATGCAGAACTTTAAGGTTGCAGAGCAGATTTATCCTATGGACCATGGTACGTGCAAAAACATACTCTGAGAACAGGTGAAACAGAACTTTGTCTTTAAACATTAAAGCAACTATACTGAATCACTCAGAATACAATCCCTTCTTTACATTAGCAGCTTGAAGTTTCTCGAATTGAGCCTGTCTTGTCACGACTGCACGAGTGGGGTATTGTATATAAATACACTTACTAAGAATTTGCACAAAAAGCGAAAATCTTTCCACCAAACACACAGCCGAGTTGCTTTTCTATAAATGGACTATGGGACCTCCCTGCTGTGCCCTACTCCCCCCCCAAATTCTGTGCATATTGTAATTCTAGAATCTAGAATCTCTCTGTGTTGAAGTCTGTAGGACCCAATTCTATCGAACTCTTCTTGACAAACACCTTGAACATTCTGGTGAAAATGGGTTTTCCTGTGGTTAGTTTACGTATCCCTGAAAAGTGCCACTTGCTGCATTAGCAGCAGACCCTGGTATTTCTATACTCAGCTGTCAACAACAACATCGCACTGTGTCCAGAGCTGCTTGTCTTGAGGCACAGTCTAAACAGCCTTGGGTCACAGAAATCAAAAAGGTTCTGAAATACCGGTTATGAAGACGTTTAAATGGCTGTGATTCACTGTGCTTTCTGTACTGCATGAGGAAAACTTTCCACGGGCATTTCACCTTGTTCATTTCATTTTAAAATAAGTAACAAAAATAATGTGATCTTTGAGAAAATAAGTTGCTTGTTGCTCACTGCCTAGCAGATTTTGCAGATTGGAAGTGTTTCACCCCTGATCCAAATACAAGTTACGCATGTTTGCTCAGGCTACCAATCTTATAAGATAATTTGCTTCCTTAACTCAATTTAATCCTAAACTACCATCTGGTTTGGCACCAGCTAAGATCTGTCATGAAAGGGGAAAATGATCTCACTGGTTGCTCTGCTTTTGTGAAGCTATGTAGCTCAGACAACATTTGCATTGCTGGATCCCAGCCTCCTTAAACTTAAACCACCTCCAAACCCCTCATGCTCCAAGGCACTTTTAGCACTGGTGATATTAAAGCGAGAATGAGCTGTGCTTTTTCATGAAATATTTAGGTTGATTTCAAACACCTCTCCAGAAAAAGCTACAAAAAAGAAAGTAAATTGATTTAAGGTATTAAAAAAATCAGTATCACCTCAAAATAATACAAAACAATGAGGAAGAGTAGATAAGCAAGTCAGGAACTTGCTAAAATATGTTCAACAGAGCAGAAAGTTTTCTGCTTCATGAACAATCTTTAATCTGGTATTACTTATCCCCAAACACTTTGAAGTGAGTATAAGCAAACAATTTCAGCTTCATTTTCTAGGCTCGATTTAAAGACAAAAATATATACTAACGCAAAACTGAAAGAACAGCCAAACTCACTCTTGCATCTGCAAGTAATTAGCTGTGCCCTTAGAGTCTTAATTATATCAAGAAAAGCCTCACCCCTTTACCCTGACATTACGAATATTAAGCATGGCACTAGCTCCTTACACTGCAGACCAGTGCTTATTTTCTTCTGAATCCACAAACCACCTGGAAGGATTCATCACACAGAACAAGTTCTGATACTAAAGAAGAATCCGACGCCTGTCAGTGTTTTATTACAAAGTGCATGTCAGCACACAGGCCTAGCAAACTTGGATGCAGTTCACCTGCCAGACTGAGACTGGTCCTCTCTCTCAGGGAAGCTATTTCTATGCCAATACACCAGGAGTGACACCACGAAGTGTTTTGTTTTTCTACAGCACCATGAAGCAGATAAAATGAAATGGCAGGAACCATCAAGACAAAATTTCTTGTCCTTCTGGACTTCAGTTTAAGTCGGGCGCTCTAGCCCTGAGGGCACTTTTGTTTGAGCAATGGACGGATATCCTGGTACAAGTGGTTTTCTCCATCTCTTTCAAAACCTGCCCTGTGTCTGCATTGCTCTCAGCAAGGCACAGAAAGCTCAGTGAAGCTAAAGCACATGTGCTTGTAACACATGCAAAACACTAACCATGTCCATAGCTGAGGTTCTGCCTCATATAAAAGGCTAATTTTTCTTGTTTACAGTTAGATGCATTAAGATAAATGTTCACCTTCAAACTTATAGATATCGATTTGATTTTACCTTGACTGCTGAGACATCCCCTCAAACTTGTTTGCAGCCTTAGTTGAAGGTGGGCCCAAATCATTACCTGAGGTAAAAGAACATTAAAAAAATAACAACATTAAGAGAACTGAAATGTATAAATTTACATCAAAGTCATAGCTTTCCAACTATCCTCTACAGAACGTGTCTAAATATTTCAAAGCCCATTCTTTATTAATAACTTCATAAACTGAGAATGATACAGGGACCATAACAACACTCTAAACTGGCCTGCATAAAACACATGTTAGAAAGAAGCCACTCGAAGCTGACATCTGCTGGCAAGGAAGAGCACTGAGTTTTGCTGCGGAGTTACTACTGTACTGAATTGCTTTTTTTCTTTCCACCTCAATACAGTGTTCCAACTTTCTTGGAAACGGAAAGAAATACTGTAAACCAGTATCCAAATAAATTTATGGAGATGCTTAAGTTTTGTTCTGTAAGGTGCATCTTTCTAAAATCACATAAAGCCTGATTTTATTCACAAAATATCAAATTTCTGTGGATTGATATTTTGTTCTATAGAATCTTTAAATCAGAAGAGGCTACACTTTAAGTCAATGTTACCAAAACCTGAATTAACCTCCTGATAAAGATAAGGTCCTAAGTTTATTCAGTTTTGTCAAGCAGCTGCAAAATCTCAATCCAGGTGCTTCTGAACTCTTCCAGTACAAAAGATCTTCATCATCACCACCATTCCCGAGGTACAGTTACACACCTATCTTGTTTTATTGTCTTCATCATATCCCTTTCCCTCTCCTGTAACAGCACATCTTAACAATCTTAGAACCAGCCTCAGAAAATTACATGTACTTCCCAGGGACAATATATACCAAGAAGCAGAAGTAATTCCTATGCAAAGGCCAGTGAATCTCCCACTCTTAAGGCATCAGAGTCTACTTGAAATAATGGAGACAAAAAATAATATTTTTGGAGGAATTAGCTTTTCTCCATCCCTTTACCAGTTCCAGCCAATACAAAGTATCTATTATGGGATCTACTTTGTCACACATGGTTATCATCCTGAGCAATAAAATTATAGAAACTGTGGTAAGACTGCAGCCAATCCTATGTCATAATCAGATCTTAAGGAGTTAAGAGTCCCTTAAATTTCCTTAACTCTCATAAATTTCAATTGCTGCAGAGAAGCTAATGCTGAGTCCTGTTAGAAGTTTTAAAACAAGAACAAACACTAAATCCTTCACATGCAAATCCTATGGATAAAGCAAGGAAAAATCTCATGGTTGCTACAGAAATACAAAATAATCTACATGCCACTTTTAAAACATCTCTGAATAGTAACTTAATTTAGTAGGACAAAACTTACAGATTGTTTTGCCTGAACTCTAAATTAACGTGTAGGTGAGAAAAACGCTGAAGTGCAAAGCAGCAAGAAAAATGACAAGAGAGAGGAGCTTTTGAAAAGTAAAGCCGTGAATTTGGGCAAAATTCTTAAACACTCAGCAGAGCAAAGGCAGATGGAAAAGCCTTCCTCTTTAAATAACTTTACAATACTCAAAAAAACACTCAAAATCCAAAGTGATTTTTTGTAGAGTTCTCATCTAAGGGGAAGAAAAGATTCCTCTTCCATGTACAGAGATTTGCCTGCATAGTATGGCAGATAAGAGGAAAAAAATGTTCTCTTCTCTGGCCCTTCTTTGAAAAGCTACTTTAAAGTTTTTCCAGCTTCTACTCCACACCTACATATTCCCATATTTTTCTTTTATCTCTTCTTTTTAAGAAAAAATGACATTAACTTAACATCTGCTCCCATCACAATTTTCATTCTGCAAGTGTTAGATTCCACAAGTGTAACGCTAAAGCATGTGGTATTTTTGGTGCTGATTTGGACTAAAAGATCTTTTAATTTTGAAGTCCAAGCTCCTTGGAAATGTGTTGACTACCTCTAAAATAATGCAGGGCTATTAAAACTGGCAGGAAGGGCAATACATTTTCCACATCACAGTTTCTAAAAAAGTAGAAAAATGCAAAGATCATCATTATTTTTACGTCTTAATAAAGATGATTTGCTTTTCATTAGACTCTATACTTTTCTGTATATTAAATCATAAACTAAATCACATATATGCTACACATAGGCACTTCATGATTTAAGACATTTAACTGAAGTTAAATTCAAATTTAATATTTATCTTTTCCTCCCCCATCCCCCCAGAAAAAAAAATATAATTTTAAGCTTGCTGGAGATTTTATGTTTGTATTAGGACACAAAAAGAATACTCAAGAGATCTAAGTAGTATATGGATGCCCCCCTTACATAAGAATTGGATTGCAACTCAAAAGTTAATGGGATTTGAGGAAATCCCGCCAGCTATACTAAAATCATGGAAAATTACATGGGCCTGTGATTTACAGCTACAAGAAAAAATTGACTGCATAGGGATCTTTATTAAAAAGAGAATGAATCTGTGTAGACAGGAAAATAATTTTTAGAAAGTTTCCCTCAGGTAACCTGGCATGCAACTGTTTATTCTTTTTTATTGCTATTGCTGGTGGAAGGATGCAAACCTATCAGTCGTTTTATATGTGCAGACAACATCACAAAACCTGAAAACATTAAGACAACACATCTCATCCACTTAGTTATGAACGCTTTGCAGGAGGGACTTGGCACATAGACCAAGGGGGAAAAAAAAAGAAAAAAAAAAAAAAAATCTTCCTCTGCCTCCGGGAGGGAGAACTGCACAGATTTACTGAGGTGCATCTGTCCAAACCCGGCCTGGGTTCTGGTTCCCATCCAGCTGCATCAGCTGGCGAGAGCAGCAGCAGGGTGAGGAAGCGGAGGCAGCGCGGATGCGGCAGGAGGAGGAGGAGGAGGACGGCTAAAGGCAGCCTAGAGGCTGGCGAGGTGACAGGAGGTTGAGTTGGGCCGCGGAGAAACCTGGAATATCCCCAGTTTCCCCAAGGGAGACGTGAATACAGAGAGCTGGAAGCTACAGAGACAGAAGACAACCGCGGTCCGCCGGCCACCGCAAGCACCGGGAAGCAACGCTAGGCGAAGGCGAGAGGAGGCCGCGGAGCGCCCACCGGAAAGGCCTTCCCCTGCCCTCGAGCTTTGCGTTTCGAAAGACTCACCCCAAGGAACTGGGCCCTTATTCTGGGGTCCGTGAGGTAGAGGGCTTGGTGGGTCAGAGAGGGTTCGTTTGTGTCCCGGGGGCGGGGGAGGAGGCCTCTTCTTGGACAGGGTGGAGCTGCCACTAGAGGCCGGGGTGCCTAGAGGGAGGGTTGAAGGTGGGCCTGCAAAACAAGACAGTCCTCTTACGCGGGCACACACGCCACACACGTCAAAGCAGCACCAGAAAGTTCAGTCAGACCACAGCAAAGTGCAGCGAGACAGCAGACCCAGCGGACGAGCCATGCCGAAGCGCCGGTGAGGTGGGACGAGACACTCGCCGCGCGTCCGCCCGGGCCGACCGCGGCACGAGGAGCGACCTGGCGAGGAAATGACACACGTGGATCCGCTTAAAAACACAGGGTTAGTCACTCCAGGAGCGCCCATCTCACACACTGTCATGACAAAGTACGTGAAAAATATTAAGCAATATTTCGCATTTGGATTTAAAACGGATTTACACCAAAATGAAGCATCTTTCTAGATAGTCTCCTGTGGAGGCAGGGTTTTTGCTCCAGAGCATCCTGTATTAATTCTGTATTAAAACAAATAAATATAAAAAGAACAAAAGTCATCTTCAAAACTTGAAAATAGGACTCATACATTTTGTTAGTTGTTTTCCTTTTTTTTTTGGTGGCTTAGCTGTAGCAAAACACATTCTTAGAGGATGACACATTATTGTTCGCAGGCATCAGAAAATCCCTTTCTAAGACTGAGATTAGATATATTTTGGTATTATGGCTTATTACAGATAAGTAGTCAGCCCTATCCTACCCCAAACACCCTGGATTTCCCCTTGCCATGACCCTAGTGCAAGCGCCACTTAACAGGATACAGAAATAGATAGAGATTTAAAAAACAACCTAGGAGGAATGGGAATTTTTCTCCGATCCACTTCACCATTCACCACCACAAATGCTTGAATGAGCTCAAGGAAGCAAGCTGAGCAGGGCCCAAAATGCAGTGAGAGGAAAACTGCTTCAGCCAGCTAACATTGCTGCCAAAAAAAAATAGTTGAAACATTTATCTAAATTAGGTCTAACCAAGTAGCTTATTTTTTCCACCTTATTAAAACAGTTTTCCTCCAGCCCATGATCCTGCAACAAGTCCTGCAAGGATGACAGCTTTCCCAGCATGGACTCCAGATAAATGCACATGTCCGACCATATAGTTTTGAAAGCAAAATCTATTTGTAGCTGAAAGTTCAGAAATAACGTATTTTAAAATGCTACAGAATCTTATTTATTCCTGAAAAACATAACTTATTTTAACAGTATTTAAGCCAAATTTTGATTTTGTTAATCAGCATGTATCCTAGCTCACACCCACAACTAAAGCTGCCTCCTTGGAAAGATTTATTTTTAATCTCTACAGTAAAAATGAAACTTACCAAAGTCTGTGCTCCTTCCCAAATCACTGCATTTCATACAAGTAATAACTACATGTAGAACATCTGTCAGATGGCGACCTTACTTCTTCCTTTCTTCCTAGCCCCCCAAACAAGATTAATAAACCTGCCCACAATGAGATATTGATCCAATCTGTTCTCTTCCAGATTCAGGATCGGAAAGCCTCTCAGGGCACAGGTGAGTGCCACACGACCAGCAGGTTTTGAGGGCATGGCCTTGTCTTTCGTTCCTATCAATACAGTTTCTCTCTATTTATGCTGCTCCGAAGTTCACAAAGCCACTAATTGGTAAGTAGTGAAATGCTAGTGCAAATTAGTAAGACTGTGGTCCATTTTAAAAATCCTTTCTTATTTTCATTTCTTCCTCGAGCTTCAGTTATTTAAGAAAGCAACAAAATTTAAACCATATTTTAAAAGGGATTTCTGACAGCAAAAGCAAATAACTTTTTTCTTGCTAAATCTTGACTGAAGAACCCCTAGACTTCAGCAAGCTTGAAGTCCTCTAGTTCGGTTAAATGCTTCTGAAAAAAAGCTGTTCTAGAAAACACAAGCAACTCTGTAACATATTTAGGAAATGTGAGGTTGAAAGGAAAATTAAATACCCAGTATGAACATCAGTATTTTTACAAGCATATAGAAAATATACCTAGTATGTCAGTAGAAAAATCCTATGCTGAAATCTCCAAGTGGAGTTACATACTTCCAAAATGTCTGCAAGCGGGAACTTCATAAGCTTCCATCCTACCACCACCTAGTGTCCTATTTTTTGAACTACACTATATCCCAATTCCAGACTAAAAGGAAGTTGGTTCTACCCCTAGGCACATTCACAAATAGTTCAAACTTCACTTAAAGTGAGGAAATATTTTGAAACAGCATTACATGCTTATTGCGGAAATACTACTTCAGAAACAGAGTGACTGCAATTTGAGCTTTGCATTGCCAGTAACACAAAGAAATCTTACCCACAAAAATAAGATTTAGTATCGGATTATATAGAAAAAATATATGGCACAAGACATACATTGTGTGTCTATAGATCTCATAGAAAAGTTTTAAAATGTTA
>JAUBNY010000919.1:1791164-1801346 GCA_032275445.1 Crypturellus soui
TATACCTAGTATGTCAGTAGAAAAATCCTATGCTGAAATCTCCAAGTGGAGTTACATACTTCCAAAATGTCTGCAAGTGGGAACTTCATAAACTTCCATCCTACCACCACCTAGTGCCCTATTTTTTGAACTACACTATATCCCAATTCCAGACTAAAAGGAAGTTGGTTCTACCCCCAGGCACATTCACAAATAGTTCAAACTTCACTTAAAGTGAGGAAATATTTTGAAACAGCATTACATGCTTATTGCAGAAATACTACTTCAGAAACAGAGTGACTGCAATTTGAGCTTTGCATTGCCAGTAACACGAAGAAATCTTACCCACAAAAATAAGATTTAGGATCAGATTATATAGAAAAAATATATGGCACAAGACATACATTGTGTGTCTATAGATCTCATAGAAAAGTTTTAAAATGTTACCACATCACAGCTTTCAAAAGTTTATATGTTACCCAGCAATTTTAGGGAAAAGATGTTAACAGCTGCTCTTACCAGACTACCACCATATGTTGTTATATTAGCTTTATAGCTGGGTAAATGGAGCGGATAAACAGAAATTTTAAAATCATAACATACTAATGATTAGACAGTTGATGGGAACACTTATAAAATAATGTATTTTCAAATAAATAGGAAACAAGGCAAAACTTCAAACCATTTTTTAGAAAAATGTACAAAAACACATCATGTTTTAAATAAAGCCAATATGGAAACACTCTGGAATCTAATACAGTTTACAGAAACAGGCAGTAAAGTAATACACAGGTCTGATAACACATTAAGTATGGATAAAATTATCAAAATACTTTATACATGTTACATACAATATATTCTATAATATGCATTCATTCTCATAATATCGTTATAGGCAAGGTAGATATTTTCTTCCTGGTTAGAATTACAATGTATCTTGATCTAGAAGATTAACTGCATTCTGACACAGAAATAAGCCAACCATTTCTTCTCCAAAGTCATCTTGATGATGACCTCTCACACAGTGGTGAGGTTTCCATCCCATGGCGAGTGCTTCCTCACATAAGACACACACACAGAAAATTAACAAAAAGTAAAGACCAAAAAAAAATCTTAACGTGTTTTTTTATTATTATTACTATTCTGTTGCCTTTGGGCTCCCTGTTTTTTCCATTAGCTGGGTAGTAGATGCTTTCAAAATAAGCAGTTCTCATCTTTTATCTTTTTTACCTATCACGAGCATCATGCTTTCCTTTGCAAACAGACTTATTAAAATAAAGAACTGGAAAAGGTCTGCAATTAGTAGTGTGCTGCCTTTCAGCCTTTGTGGAGTTAGTAATCTGTTAACGTGTGCACCAGTGACAACATGCAAAGCTGTTACCAACCACTCCAGAAGTGGTGTTTTGATAGTGTCAACACCTCACATCCATAGTTATATTTTACCACTTAATGAGAGCTATAGAAGAACCAGTATTCCAGTTAAGGCTAGAAGAGGTACTGCAAAGGAAAGTAAGTTTGTATTAAAAATGGCATTTTCATTAACACTGCTAATCTTATTTTCAAGTACTTATGAGTGACAATTTCTGCATAGATATTACTAAAAACCTTCTTCAGTTGGTCTTCAAGTCATGTATCTTTATTACTGAAAATAAGACTGTTAAAAAACAATAATCAAGAAAGCTACAATTAAATTGATTCAAAATTAACATCTGAAGTAAACCTTTTAAATAATGCTAAAAAAATCCTGTTAAAGAAAAGAGGAAAAGTCAAAACTTACATTCAACAATTTTTGGACTACTGCACAAACATAACTACATGAAAATAAATGTACTACATGAAAATATATATATATTTTTAAATAAGCCCATAAGCACGTGAGAGGGAAAGCTGCAATACGGCATCCTGAGGGCACTCAGATGAAAGAGGAGAAACTGGATGACCTCAAAGACTGAGAAATGAGACAGAACATTAATGGGGAAAAGATTAACTTCTGCTTAGAGAATTTGTACTATTATACAGATAGTTTTCAATGATGAGGCACTAGGTTATATAGAGACTACCTGTATAATGCCTGGTTTGCCACAGTATGATGTGACAACCATGGGAAAAAAAATAACTAGAACAAAAAGCTGTTCTGACACGGTGTTTTCAGTAGAAGCAGGAAGGTTTTGATGCTGCTCCTGCAAGACCTTGGCTACAAATCTGCACGCAGATGCAGTGACCCATGTTTAAGAAAACCAATTTGAACAGGAGGGGTGCAGAGAAGGGACAGAATGAAAGGGTAACTGACACAACAGCAGAACTAAAGGCTATTAGATTAGAAGAGGGAAAAATTGCTTGGTTTGTTTAGCAAAACAAAAACAGGAGCCCATAGGACAGCTCTCCAGTAGTGTATTGATAAAAATATCAATGAAAGATAAAAACCAAGTGAAGAAATTAAAGGCACACGAATAAAATAAATTTACTGGATTTCTAAGATGTCTAACCCTGTGAGCAAGGCAGTGAACTCGCAGAAACTAAAAGCAAAAGTAAATAAACTAACTTGTTTAAAAATGAGTTTGACCAATTTAGATAGTAGATTATGTGATGCAGTATCTGCAATAGCAATGGCCTGGCCCTTGCAATAGTATGGAGTTTTCTTCTGGTCTTATGTACCCAACGTCAGAGTGGTGCAAGAGCATGTAAAATCTGCAAGCTCACCTATATCTGAGCTCCAAGGTTAACTAACGTAAAATTGCGCCCTTGCTCTCTGTTCATTTCTTGCATGATGGTTCAGGCAGGTCCACTGGAAGTCAACTAGCTTTCAGCTAACGTTAAGAGCTTGTTTAGATTTACTTGGTAATTCTACAGAACTAGGAACAGTAGTTAGCAATATTGTGCTCACTGTGGCTTTGCAATTAAACTTGGAGAAACTTCTATTCATCTGTTGTGCTTAGTCCTACAACTACTTCACTACTACACCACCAGTAAGTTGAACACGAATAAGTTAGATAAACTACTGAGAGAAAAGTATGGGGGTTTCGTTCTGCCTATTAGGACTAACAAAAACTATAGCAGAGATGGTGGGAACGTACCCACAGACTGGCTGTGAGGAATACGTCATGTCTTAGCCAATATTCATGGTCAGTTTAGGACTAACTTGGACTTTGCACTGAAACAGCACAAGTGCAGGCACGTTTGCTGCACTGCTGCTGCAAGAACCTTCACTTCCAAAGTAACTCGAAATACTTCACAATTATCAATAAACTAAAAAAATTCACCAGAGCTCTCTGCTTCCTGAATGCAAATAAAGCAAGAAGTAATCTCACTCCCACACACAAAACATTTAAAATATCTCTCTCTTTCTAAAATAATAAACCCACCACTGCAGATTGGCTCCATGCTCAACCTGGGGCCCGTGGTACCTGCTGGGGTCACACAGCAGATCAGGGGCCAAAATCAGACTAAGCTCAGGGAGAGTAGGCAAATTTGAATTTAGTTAAGGATTAAATGCTGACAAAGTGTAGAACACTTTACAGTAAACTACAAAAGCACCCATAGTGTCAACTGGAGACTTTCACATTCCCATGACTGTTAGCATTTGCCTTTGTTCCTTAGTCCTGTTTAGGCTGTCAAATTATTCCTGTAAGCATAGAGAGTGTAAGTTTGCATACAATGGATGGTTCTAAAATTCAATACTTGGCAGTGTCCCTGAATAAAAATCAACCCAAAATACAGCATCACTAGCAGACTGTAAAATTTCGGATTTTGGAAGCAGAGAAAGCTGGTGACCTAAATTTAGCAGAGTTCCACTCCACCTTTCACTCAGACTTACACTGTAACTCTTGACACAGCAGGGACGTTGCTATTATCACTAGAAGAGAATGCTTCTCCATATTTTGTGATATCTTAATTACATCGTTGCAATACAAATAAGGATTTCTTTTTTCTTAATCCTTGAAATGAAAACAAAAGAATTCAATGTGTCATTTCTTTCAAGTTAGCTTCAGTGTTGTGTTGATTCACTCATATGGGAAACAATTTGCAGAAACAGCTGAGCAAATGCTTAACATTCTGACACTTGAACACAACATAGAAAGAAACATATGTGTAAATATTCCACTTTCTCAGTAAAGGCAGTTTTCTGAGCAAATCTCTATATGAACTATAATATATAATGAGAAATAAATTATTTTATTTTTATTCTACTGAAAGCTGACAACCTGTGCACATGAGCAGGAGATACAAGCCCCTTAATCTTGTTAAGAAAACATGCTTTATGTTTCATTCCCAATACCTACAACTCTTTCACAATCCAAATAAAGAGTTACCCTGGCTTAGACTGAACATATAAACCAGCGTTCTGATTTACTGTTCTGTTGGTGGAACAGGAGCTTTTAGGCATAGTATTTAAATCACATAACGGCAGATCCATCTGATATCAAACTCTGTTCTTTTTTTTTCCCATCCCCCCAAATCTCACACATTTTACTGAAAGCTTTTCTTTGAAAATAAGGTTAATCAGAAGTTGAAGAAATGAAATATGAAGTGAAGACAGTACAGTAGGGACAACCACTAAAGTCTTGAACTACTTCATAGCCTTCATCACAACTAAAGTTCTCTAGCAAGCCTACTGCAGAAACACAATTTGGTTATTTCTAAATTAGTAAAGAAATGGAAATTTGAAGGATTTTTTGTTGTTCTAAGACTAGGCTTCTACAAATTATAGTGAAGTTACAGGTTTTGGTCAGTATGGGCCCAAAATTTGAAGCTTATTGCTATCTAGGCTGCAGAATCCCTACCCACAAGGACTGCAGCTATAAGCCTCTTATTTAAGTTCTCTGCCCTTCCAAATGCTACCACCAACAGCATCACTGTTACTATTAATCACAGAAGTTAAAAAAAAAACATCTCATCCATTTGGACTGAATATAGATGGCAAAAAAACGATCCAGTTGTGGCATTAGCCTTCCTTTTGGTCAATTCAACAAGAGCAAACAGGCTGTTTCCCTCGAGACTAAGTGCCTTTTAACACTGATCTTCAGGCTGTGACTGGTACTTCCTCTGCAGCTCTTTATACCTTATCCCCCAGCATCTTCTCTCGAAGGGGAATGGGCATCTTGGTGCACTGAGGGGGAAGGGAAGTCTAATACCAGCATGTCTTGTTCTTCACGGGCCATTCTGGTACTCTTCTCTTTCCACACAGTCAGACTGCAAGGAGGAGTCTTCTTGCACCTCCTTTCCTTCAAACCTTTGTTTCTTATCCTTCTCTGCCAGACCTTACACAGTGCATCATCCTACAGCACTACCCATCACCAGAGACTGTTCTACAGGCTTGTACAATATGCAATTCTGCAAAATATTAACAGAATTTCTAAAGAAAATGAATCCACATTTATTTAGCGGAGTTTGTCACTGTGTTTTACTCATTTGTAAATGAACACCTTTATGAAAATGAATCCATTACAAAGTTCTTATTTTTTATTTTTTGAGAGCATGCATTAAGCTATATTAAAATATTAAGGTGATGCAAAACAAAACAAAACAAAAAAACAAAACAAAAAAGACCCCCCAAAATATTATACCTTGAAAAAAAGGACAACTGTGTAAAAGACACTGCTTTGCCAGAGTAGTTTGAGGACAGGCTTACCTTTGCCAGCATTTCTAGGAGGGAGAGGAGGAGCATCTGCAGTTGGAGAGGTTGGTGAATCTGTGCTTGCAAAAATCTGATTAGTGAAAGCTCCATAGGAGAGTCTTTGCTTGTCTCTAGGAGTGCTAAATCCAGGAAGAGTCATTTTGTCTTGGGGAGAAATACTAGAGGAGTGACAAAAACTTTGGGGTCTTGGAGATCTTTCTTTTTTGATAGGACTAGGCTGTGAATAGAATTAAAAAATGTATTATATAGCTGTCTAAATATAAGTAACATATTTGAGAAAAAGTAAAAAGAGGCCTAATTTATCCAATAAGGAAAAAAGCTACACTTGTGTTGACTAGACTATATCCTGTTATATTCTCAGACAACCAACCTGAAAGATGCTCTCCTCTGTAACTTAAAATTAAAGATTGTACCATCAGCAAATCAGCATGTACCTGAAGTTAGATTTATCTTTAAAGCACTAGATACATGTTGATAATATACTAAATAATGTACTAAAAAGAGCCTAGTAATTTTTTTTAGAGTGCAGGTATAATCTTCGATTCAAGCGCTAGTTCATGTTCACCTTGTCATCTAAGTCATCATCACTTTCATCAATTTCTTCCTGACGAAGATTCCACTCATACTCCACGTGGACGTGAGGATTTAGCTTTCCTGCCTTGGCTTGAGAAAGCTGGAAGAAAAAAAAACAAACCAAAACAAGACTTAGTAAAAACACTTCCTATTCCTTTGGCATCCACACATTTAATTTTGCCATAACAAGCAGCAAATATAAATATTTACAATTTTAAAACTTGATCATATTTTAAAGACTTTCAGGTCCATTAGACTTTCTTCTTTTTCTTTAAGATTTTATTTAGAATATATGAGAATAAAAGCCAAAACTGTGCTTTTATGCAACGAATTAGAAATACTTAGGCCAAATGGGGAGATCTATGTTCATGTTGTCATAGAGTTATCAGCAAAATCTACTTATGGATTTGGCAATATACAACTTTTACCTCCAAAAAAACACAATCCTTGCGTTGCAGTCACAGTAAAGGAACTGACCATTTCTTTAAATATTTAAGTGATTTTTTTTTCTCCTTACCATGGAGAAATCAGGCTAATATAATGCACATAATTCCTTTAAACTGCTGGTTTGCATATTCACATTCGTTAAAAAACTACTACTTCTTCGACCATCAGCAAAAAGAAAACTGCAGTCCATTAAGTCTTGGAAGCAACAAGTTCTCCATTTCAGTACTCAGAAATCTCATCATTATTTATTTCTGCACAGTCTTTAAAACATAGTCTCTTTGGCAGTAGTTATTTGGGAGAGCTTATAAGCAAACAAGTTTACCCTTAAATAAGATTTGAAAGAGATAATGTATTTTCAACCTGCTGTGTAAGTATTAATGCATCCAATTTAACTGAAATGGAATGGAATTACACAGCTAAGACACTGATTAGTTTTAAAACAAAAATCAGCTCAGTAACTCTATCATACTGTAAGCATTTGGATATTTATGTTCGACATTTTTGTGCCCACAGGCTCACTGATATTTCTTTTACCCTTAGCTTCATCGCCTTGCCAATTTTTAAAAAAATATGGAAATACTTTTCCTTTTAAAAATGAAAAATAAAAATTAGAAGAGGCATAAAACACTCCTACAGTTAACTGAAAATCTGAGAGGTATTCGTAGAATTTCAATTACAGGATCTGAAGCGATTAACTGCTAGATAAGCTCACCAACAATATCCAAGGTTTTTTTTTCTTTTTTGTTTGATCTTAAACACAATCAACTGGTCCACACTAACCATTAGGCATTACTTAACGAAGTAATCCCTTCAGCTGTGTGTTGCAAAGAAACTGTTCTCTAGCAGACAGAATATTCAAACCCTGGAAAAAACACCAGAAGTGCAGATATGGAAGTAATGAAGTCACTGAGAGTACAACCTTATCAACCATAGCATAAGGCTGACTTGCATCCCCAGAAAACAGGAAGTGCCATCATTTCCTTGATGGTACTTGCTTACTAAATGAGTGTAAGTCAAGCATCTTAAAGGTTTGAGGACAAACAAGCTTGTTGCTCCAATGCAGAATCCTTATTCTCGGATTACTGCTTCATCAGAGTATCTGAGAAAATCCTTAACTCCGATGATAACTATTTCTTGCACTTCAGTGAGTTTCTGCCTCTTGACACCACTCACATTCTGGAGATTCCAGCAAATTTTGCCCTGATGATGATCAAAGGAGAAAAAAACTTCAAGAGATAGAAGTGTTCTACATTTTTGCTACCCTAGCTCCCAGACATTACACTCCAGTTTGGTCTCTGTGTTTTTACTTCGTTGTTCTTCAAGGAGGTTTAGTTTTGTTTCAGTTCTTCTTTACAGGAAACTTTCAGGACTTCTCAACTCTCTAACTGTACCAAATAAGCTGGAAAAACCCAAACAGGAAGAGCTAAGCAAAGCTGCAGACCTGAAAGCTTTTCATAGACTCAGTATTTTAGGAACTGATTTGTGTTCCTGACAAGCACAAATGTCTATAAGCAGAACACTGGAGTTGAAGAAATTCCATGTTCTAGATGTTGCAGTAATTGATTTTCCGATAAATACCAAACCCCTAAAACTTAAGGGCTGCCAATGGGATGGCTAAAATAGCTAATTAATTCCAGGAGAAAATAAACTCTCATGCACTTATAAAGGAAATGACGACAACATACTGAAGTTAATTTATTTTATTTTTAATCCAGCTATGGCAGGGCCTTTAAAGCAGCCTGCAGACAATTAAAAGGAATAGCACGTGTGAGATATAGCAGTAAAGGATACTCTACATAGATCATATCTTTAAAGTAGGAAGCTTCCTTTCCTTTATTTTTTTCCTTACCAGTTCTTCACACTGGGTAGCTTTCAATCTTTTTGCCGTGTCCAAAGCTGTCTCTCCAGCTTGGTTTGCTACAAAATTAACAGAAGCAGTAATTTTTTAGATGTCTAAGAATCATTGAATTTCTGTATTTTTAGCAGAGTAACTCCTAAAAAGGCTTAAAAATGTCTGTTTCCTCTATAGCAGCTGCAGCCCATAAGATTCCGGTACAAACGCTCATGCACTTCACGTATCATCAGGCTCTTTCTGAGCAGCAGCATCCATTGAGATAGCCCCCATCCCTGCTAACCATCTGAGCAGAGACCATGGAGAAAACAAGGACATTCCAGACCCTGCGCAACTCTTTGGTCAATAAAACTCTTAAACGATTAAGCAGGAAAAGCAAGCAGACAGGGCAAGCTCAGGAGAAAATACTCTTATAAGAGTTAAAAAAAAAAAAAAAAGAAAAAAAAAGAAAAAGAAAGAAAGAAAGAAAAAAAGGCAAATGTTAATGCAAGCACTTTTTAATCTAAATGATTGAAAGACAGTTGTCTGAAGCCTGAATCGGAAGACAGAAGTCTGATTCTAAGACATTTAAATAGGAATTATTTATATATACTTGCTTTCCCCCCACCGTATCCCGAAGGCTATACAATCCCTTAGATTTTAAAGTAAGGCCCAACTGGCAGAAAATCCACCCAGGTCCTTTAAAAAGTCCCCCAACATAAGGCCTAATGTAATCACTCCTAAATATACAGTAGCAAGTCTTAAAAAAAATCCTAAAGTCTTATGTGGAAAAAAAATCCAGGTAAAGATTATTCTTAAAATATTTCTGCAAATACCATGGAGTTGGACCAGAGGATGCTCTGTCCCATACCCATATTTAAAGTTTTGCTCTGACAGGACTATGAAAATAGTCAAACTAAGCTGAAGTTTGACAAGCAGCCATATGTGTGTATTATCATCTACAGAAAACCAGTAGTGAATTTTAGAAAACAAGAGAGCCACCTAGGAAGGCTACTTTCAGTATGTTACTCAAAGTGGGCTTTTATTTAGGGCAAGGAAGATCTCTGGAAGAAGAAAGGCTCATTATGAAAAGACATAACTGAGGATTAGAACTTCTGATATGATGAGTAACGTAGAAATATTATTTCTTTATTCAAGTTAAAACACTGATCGCTTGAGAAACTGTATAAATTCCACACTTTTAACCTTTAAGTATAAACATAATGGTTTGAGGCTCAAAGAAGATATGAAGCTCCTATATTAAATCTCAAGAAAGAAACAGTGGCCCAGAAAGGATCTGCTTCAGCTTGTTCAATTAATTTTCTTATTTTATTAAGTAGGAGAAAAAAAATAGTCAAATTCTTTAACCTATGATAGTGCTAGGGTTCTAAGCATGTGTGAAAAGCCAAGGAAACCAGTGATTTCTATGGCTGAGTTAGAAACCTCGTTTTACACAGTGGTTTCTGGACTGGGGAGGTGGAGGAACACGATGGCAAAGAGAGAGGTCCAGACTCTTCACTGTGCACACAACTGCTTAGAAAGCTCCCACTCCCCAGGAACCACTCACACCTGGGAGGATCCTCTATACAGACAGGCATATGGCCAGGAGCTCCCAAGCCTGATGAGTTGCAGCTCAAAGGACATAGAATCATAGAATGCCTAAGGTTGGAAGGGACCTCTAGAGGTCATCTAGTCCAACCCCCCTGCACACGCAGGG
>JAUBNY010000919.1:1808140-1841233 GCA_032275445.1 Crypturellus soui
TCCAGCAGCTCCACATCCCTCTTGTACTGTGGGGCCCAGAACTGGACACAGTGCTCCAGATGTGGCCTCACCAGGGCGGAGTAGAGGGGCAGGATCCCCTCCCTCGACCTGCTGGAGACGCTCCTCTTGAAACTTAAATGAAGTTTCAAAGTGCATTAAGTTTCAAGTTAATGCACTTCGAAACTTCATTTCAAGTTTCCCTAAGTGCTCTCTGACGCAATCTTCCTCTACCCAGGACAAGTCTTCCTCTCTCCAGGCTTCTTCTCTTGTCCCTAGGGCCTGGTACTCTAAAGGGCTGCCCTTGGTAAACACCGAAGCAAAGGCGACATTCAGCAACTCTGCTTTTTCTGTGTTTTCTGTGTGGGAGTACCCACTCCGTTCACCAGTGGACTCGCATTTTCCCTGAGCTTCCTTTTGCTGTTAATATATTTGAAGTTTTTCCCGTTATTTTTAACAACTCTTGCCAGATTGCGTTCCAAATGTGCCTTGATTTTCCTTGTCCTTAGCATCTCTGCATTCCCTGACAACATTCATGTATTTCTCCCAGGGGCCTGTCCTTTTTTCCACATTCTGTATACCACCTTCTTCTGCTTGAGTATTGCCACAAGCTCCTTGCTCATCCACACGGGTCTCCTGCCCCCTCTGGCTGACTTCTTACACAGGCATATGTTTGTATGCATGTAAATCAGTAGTTGCTCTTTTAAAAACAGGTTGAAGACTGATCAACATATCACTTGGAAAATTAGTTTGCACTCTGCAAACACTTCAAAGAGATTATTTTGCTCAGAATGAGAATATGACTAACAAATTGAGATACCTGGTGAGCCACAATCACAACAGACTTCGTTGCCAGGTAATCTCTGTATGTCATCTATAATGGCTTTGGTCAGATCCTCTAAACTGTTTTCCCCTGTGCTCTGCTCTCCACGGAATGCCATATTTAATGCTTCTTCTTTGCTGTTGGTCAATACTGATATCCACCTAGCACAAAGTAAAGATATCAGTGAAAATCTGCATTTGTAAATACAAGCAAATCTATAAACTGCAGGAAGCTTGTCAGGCACAAAACATGCATGAAATAGAGGAAAGAGCTATACTGTCAAAAGGAAAGAAGTGTGAACGAGAAGAGCCAAAAAACCCCCAACCAAACAACAAAAAAAAAACATAGTTTTAATATGGTTTTGATGAATTACTTAAAAAGAGTTCTTAGGTTCTGCTATGGAATTTGGGAAGAAGAAGGGTCCAATTTAGCTCCAGTAAATTTAGCTGCCTAAAGAGTAGACCTTCTTACAGTCTGTTCTGCTATTAAATGTGGAGGCTGTAACCACTGCTGCCTCCATCACGTGCCTCTCTCCACTGAGAGCACAGCAAGCCCCTTTTCAACACGCAGACATCATAGCGCTCTGGAGTACAGAGCTCTATGGCCAAATTAATGAGAATGGCTGGGCCAGCTAACAGTATGAGGAGTCTGAAGAGAGATGATGGCAGGAATGATACTGACTGTCAAATGCAACAAATCAAGATCCTTCAATGTTGCTTTAAGAGATAATTCCACCCACCCAGTCACTCCGCCAGTCTTTTGATTGTACAGGAACTGTTTAAAATGTATCAAAAATAAATCCCTAACTAGCTGTTGCATGAAATAAGAAAACAGAGAGGGCAAATCATACGGAGGACATGAATATTGAAAGAGTAACCAAAGCATCTCATTTATTAAAAGAACAAATTAAAAAAGCCCTCTCAACTACAGTGTTTTTAAATGTGATTAAATTTGCAGGAACTATATTTTAGGCAGAACAACTACTTTAAACTGGCTGCATTCTCCATCCTTTTTCTGCTTACAGTATTACAGTCATCTTCACTCAGCATTCCTCTGAACAGCACAGAATGGCTATAGGCAGCTGAATGCATTAAGAATATAACTTCACATTTAATTCACACTCCCTCAATGATATATAAAGCAAATATGAACTTTAAAGGATTACAGTGGCCAAGTTTCCTAAATATGTCTGTAATGCTTCACAGCCTGAAATGGGCACTTTATATATTTCAAGTTTGTGCACTCTATATTTTATACTTCACGTACATGCACGTTTTAATATTTATGGACTGAGAATAATCTGGAGGTTGTATTTAAAAGATTGTTGGCAAAAGAAAAAGATTTGTAAAAGCAAACTTTAAGTTTTTTTTTTTTTAAGTTTTAAATGCTGAAAACAATGTGTTACATACACAGTATTCACAGCACAGGAGTATTCACAGCACTTATATAAGATAAATATTTGAACACACACTAGATGGCATTCTTTTGCAATTTTGCTGATGAAAGCCAGGGATATTAAAAAAAGAGAAGGTTGTATCTTTAGCTACTAATGTTATATTAGAGCTGTTAAAAATACAGAATTAAATAACTGTTACAGACGGACATTTATTCAGACACCTGTTGGCAATTTTCTTCATGGTTAAAGTTTGACTAGTCTGTTTAAAAGAAGTCAGAAGTTGAATAAAACTTGAGTATGTTGAAACAATGAAGAAAGGTTTAGGTATAAATAAAATAAACACAACATAATTAAGTTAACTTTTGGTTTATAAAGATTTCCACTTTAAGAGTTACTAAATCATAAGCACATATTTTGGTTTGATTTCCTTCACTACCCCCATCTCAGACTTTCACTGCTGTTTTCTGTTGAAGAGTCAAAGCAAAGGGCACCTCCGTGTCTGCTCTTCCTAGACATCATCAAGGGCAATTGAACACAAATGCAAGGAGGGAGACAGGCTTAATGGCTAATCCTGCTTGAGCAAAAGTCCCCCTAGGCCTTCCTAGCCTAGCATGCTGAATATTAAAAAAAAATCAAAAACAGGCAAATCAGTAAGTATGGCACATTAACTCGATGTTAACAGGGAAAAAATGCTGCCTTATTGCTGCTGCTGTTTCTCTTTTTTTCTTATTATCCTAAAAACAACTAGTATCGATATTTTCTATATTTCAAAATGACACCAAAATCAACCTACAAAGCAAAAAAAAAAAAAAACCAAAAAAAAAAAAACCAAAAAACCCTCAGATCTCACATAGCAAGTTTCACTTCTATTTAATACAATTAAATCAGTGGCTCCATCTTGTACTACTCAATTTAGCTTTATTTAATCCATATTTTCTTAAAGAATTGGATAGATCCTTCAGCTTCAAAATTGGGAATACTGAAAATCCACAGTATACTTGGCCCTATCAATCAACGGCATTAAAAAGTAGAAAGTATCTACTACTATATGTGTTAAAGATATCTTATATTTTAGGGATCCAAAGGTACCTCCTTTTAGATATATATATATGTATATACTCACAAAACACTTTTCCCCTCTTACTGTACTTCATCTACTAGGAAAATTAATACGCTATTGAGAATTTTAAATTGACAGCCAATCAGTAATTCAGTAATTCAATAGAGCAGTCACTGGAAATGAGTCAAGAAATGAACTGGATTAAGGAAACGTTTGGGTGAGAATGTAGTATCTATAACTGAGCTATTTTTAAAAGTCTGTCTATTAGTAGTTTTGTTTTGAAGACTGTTAAAATATTCATGGAATCAGTTCAAAATAATCACTAGGAAAACAAAGGAAGGTAATTTAAGAATAGAGTGAAAGAATGTTATCTTGCTTTGTTTTTTACTTAGATGGGAAGCTAGAAAAGTGATTTGAAAACATATTTATGCATTTATATTTATTTTGTTTGGCACACCAAACGAAAAAGGACAGGCAAGAAGACAGAGGTGAACAAAAGGTAACACACGAAGTCTTTACATGGAGAAAGAGCAAGAAAAGGCACATATAAATATGTGAAAACTGGAACCAGAGGATGACAATGAATTTAGGAGTTATAGAACAGCATTAGCCAGCAATTCTGTACATCAAAGGATAATGTTGGCACAGCACCTTATCTAATAAGGCTGTTAAGGAATTACTCAGTAGCTGTGTAAGAAAAACAGAACACTTAATTATGTTTATGGAAAAAAAATGCAATGTTTACAGGCATTTCAGTTCATGAACCTCAACTCTCCAGTTGAGTGTAAAAACACTCTCCAGCCAAACAACTGGAAGGCCCTGCAGACATTTCCCAAACTTTAACAACACACACGCAGCACCAGAGTCCTCCGCTGAGGAATGGCCGTGCTAGGAAGGAGCAGAGTGGCTCTGGAGAAGCCTGCGCGGCTCAGTTCTCGCTCTCACCAGCAATGTGATTCCTAGATTTGTCAGCTGGTAAGGCTGCAACAACAGCAGTGATTGCAGTATTCAGGAGAGCGGCCGGAATACGGATCTCCGGACAAGAAGCAGTTCTGACTTGGCAGGAGGAAAGATTGGTTTTAATGAAACAATCTGGTGGGAAACCCGTGTTAAGGAAGAAAGTTATTGGATTGTGAAGTCCATTCAAACTCTGAGATAAGGATTGTTGCCCATTTCCGGACCTATACTGGAAAAGCTACATTGCCTTATAATGTTTTTTTTTTTTTTTATGTAGCACATATATTTTTTTCCATTTATTATTTTTCATATGGAGATAAAAGCAGCATGATCAGGAAGCAACTGCAAGAATTGAAATAGAGGATTTAAGAAGATTTTCAAAATGCTTCACCTGAACCCTAACAAGCTGGCCAACTATTTCATGCCAAGCAAATGCACGTGAATAAAGTAACTGCAACATCCACTTAAGCCAAAACTGTTTTTGGCTGGGCAATTTTTTTTGGAGGGGAAAATGGGGTGAGGAAGGGATTGGGAGGGGTTTGATTTACTTGTTTGTATTAAAGGGTTTTCAAAGAGCCCTGCAGCCTTGTGCCTTGGTGACAGGAAATCATTTACATTTACACATTCACCACAACAGAAGAGACACATAATAGGGAGTACTTTGCCATAAGCTGAGAAAACTATTTCCAGTGATATTTACAACCCTGAACCCCTTTAATGACAAAAAAAAAAAAAATTAAATATAAACATTCTTACGCTACATATTCTTGTTCATCTTCTGCCTGGAAGTGGTATGTTCTGTTATCTGAAATAAACAAACACATCCTTATGTCTGGCACATAACAAATTATAAAACATCAATTTTTTTGTTACTAACATATACTTTGCAAATAAAGACATTAGAATCAATTAACCAACCTGCAACATTAACTTGTTTACAAAACAACTGCTTGCAATAAGCTATTAAATATTAAGAAGGACAAAATATTTTAATGAAAAAAAAGAAAAACTGGAACCTTCTTGACTACCCCCACGTCCTGCCAGAAGAAGGCTCAATAAGCACAGCAAATAAGGTCAAAAACTAAGAAGAGATCACAGGTCTCTTCCCTCTCCCGGCCTACGTTTCTCACGCGTGTTGTGCGGATCACTTCCACCAAACATCTCACTGAACCTGGAAGAATCTGAAGTTGCTACATACGTGATATTAGATCAAAAGACTTCTTATCTTCAGCATTTGGCTTCACTTGGCAGGTCAGTAAATTCAGTTTAGCTGGTTGCCTGTTAGACTAAAAAAAAAGTACATTTATTTTACTTTAAAAACACCTTGCTCTAGGATTGTTTTTCCTTTGAGGTGTGCACACATGTGATGCTAATTTAAAATACGAGTGCACACACATGTAGCATGACCATTTAGCCAAATGGACAGATTTCAAACAAAATCAGAAACTTCACAGCAACTCTTCCTGACTACTTCTTAGGAATTAAAGGAATAAATATTAATTTATAATATAGTAATACTTAATTTTCTTATTGTATTTTAAAAATAATGGTAAACTATTCTCTCTTTTTTTTTTTTTAATTACAGCATGCTAATATTCTCATTTTCCTCACATTTTAAATAATCAAAAATAGAAACCAAAAATTCTGCATTCTGCATTCCAAAGGCGAAAGATACTACTAATATTGATTTTAAAAAAACTCCCCATATAAGCAATTTACATTATTATTTTGTCACCTTTTTAATTTCTAATATACAGCTTTGCATAGAAAGCACTTATATATAGTACCAGTTTTTTTTATTTCTTTTATTTTTTATTATTTTAAAAGTTAAATTATCATTTTAATTATAAGATATAAAAACAGCTTACCGTTGCGTGTGATATGGTAAGAATTCCATTTTTAACAGTGCATTTTCTTCTTTGCCAAACTTTCCTTAGACTATGTAAGAACAACAAAAACAAAATCAGTAATAAGACATGCACTTCAAAATATATTTTAACCCCACTGACATTTAGAGTAGATGCTTGAGAAAACAACAGATCCAGGCAAAATTTTACAAAGCAGCAGCAACTGAGAGATTTATGACAGGTCGTCTTTAAACAAGCTCTTCTTGTCTATTCTCAATATTTATTATAGTTATTAAAATAAACTGACCTCATATGTGAGGCCATGTTCATATTCTGAAATTATGGATACTTAAGACATGCATTAGGAGAATGTGCTTTAAGCACACATGAAGTGCATAAAAATCAGTATGCAGAAACAGCAATAGTTCATTTTGTATAATTTGTGTATTACCCATTCCGAAAACCTACCCGTCACTCTTCTTTAAGAGATAACCTTTCTTCTCACTGCCATATTCCTTATTCCCCTGAAGCTGATGCATGCTATAACCTCCTTGCCTGCTCTGTGAATCCTGCAAAAGGGAAAATGCTATCAACACTTATGCATGTGCACAGTTTTCCTAAAATCTAAGTCAATTTTACTATTTTATCTTATGCCCACAAGCTAACACTGTTCACAAGCTGATACTAAAAGAAAAAAAAAAAAGAAGAAAGAGAGAGAGAACTCCTAGCATACATTTTATATTTGAGAGCTTGCTCTTATATTATCTGACTTTGAACCAAGACTTAATCAGTGTTCATGACTTAATTGAGCTGAGTATGCTATGGATACAGATGCATATCTCAAAATAATGACTTCTAAATAAGTATTTAATATTGCATAATCTTATAACTGAAGAAAAAGACTAATCTCAAACTGCAAAAAGAAAGTAAATATAGGATACATTTTAGAAATACACACAAACTCAAAATCATCAATACTAATAATCACATTTACTTAAAATCCAATTAAAAAGATATATACAGATCGTAAGTTTTAGTCAACCAAGTCAGCAGAAATCTTTTTATTTAATGAAAGACTTAAGTACAGTCAGTTGATTAACATGTTATAAGCACAGCAGAGAAAATCCCAGAAGTTCATTAAAACATTGACTTACTCTCCTAGACTTCGATCACGAAAGGCAAAAGCAAGGAGAGAAAGCAAAGAATTTAAAAGAGAATTATTATTTTATTAAAAAAAAAAAAACATTTAGCTTCTATATTTAACAGAATGATTGGCCACCCCACTTCCCAATGGCATTATTAGAAAGAAGGCACCACTTATTTTAATTTTTTTTTTATTTAGGCACACAGACTTTTTTCTCAAAAACAAAATTGCATAACCAACTTCTCTGCAACCTTACACTTCAGTGTCTTCTTTCAGTAACTTTACATGTATGATATGGGCTTCATAAAAACAACCAAGAATGCCACAACGTGAGGTAACTTTTTCTCTTTCCAAGTGCATTTTCTTATAAGTTTTTTCAGCAGTGGTGCAACTGCACTACTGTAATGTTTTTTCACTGATACAAGGACAAGTACGTTAGTAAAATGAGTAGAAGTAGTTAGAATGCTAGACACCTCAACCATAAGCGAAAGTAAAATGAAAGTTGCATTAAGAGACCTGGGAAATGTAGAGAATGAAGTTAAACTGGATTACTGTGTCAGTGGTAGGGCAACATTCCTCAACAGGGGAAGGTTTTTTTTTTGTATACTTTTTAAGTGAATGAATGCATAGGTGCTGAAGAGTAGTTTTTCATTCACATTTTTTAATATAGGGAGATCCCATGTGCTTTAATGAATTTAAATCATGCACAATCTCTTCAGTTGTCTTTGTGATGAAAAGTCATTCTGACATGGCAGGAAGCATCATTATCCAACAGGGGTGCCAGCAAGAATAAAGGTGGCAAAACTTGCATCGGTTTGGTCAGGAATCACTGGTTTTGATTTCTTTCGCTATACAAAGGGTCACTTGAACCTTAGTTACACACAGTCTGGGTTTCAATTTCACCACTTTAAACAACTTATTCATTCTCTGCCAAAGTAGTTTTTGATAGCAGTACTTCAGAAACCTTAAAAATCCACCAGAGAAAACCAGTAAAACTAGAATTTAAAGGTTACTTTATAGTAGTTCCTGAACGCCAGTGCTCTTTGTTCAACTTTTACTTGACAATAATAAACGTTCCTGAGTTGTGTTCAGAAACGATTTTAGATCATAGGGAGATTACAAGTGTAATCCGCATATGGGATGTTTTATGGAAGAGATCAAGAAGGAACACAGCAACGTGACAGATGAAGGGAAAGATGAAGGGAAAGAATATATTTAAATAAAATAGAAATTGATGTAAGGAAAAACAGATCTAGAAAGAGCTGGTAGGTCTTAGAATAAATTCGCATCTATTCAAAGGGGCTCTGTAGGGCTTCAGCATTTGAGTATTCCTGCCTATCAGACACAATGACTTGGATAAAGTCACATATATATAAACAAAATAAACACTGTCTGTGTCCTCGCTCCCAGTTCTAAGAGTTTGATGGAACCTGCAACAGACACTGTGCGAGTTCCCCATTCACATCTGATACTATAGGACAACTGGTTTTGCATACACACACACACTTTTTACCACTCTGTCACTTTCATCTGCTTAAGATACAAGTTATTCATCATATTTATTAATATAGAACATTAACAGAAAGGGAATGGGAAGAAACACATCGTCACAGAATCCATGTGGGGTAGCAGATAAACAATAACATGGAAAACACACGGACAAGCAAAACCTCAGTTCTCATTCTGACCTTCTCAGTATCACCTGGCTCAGGAAGACTGAACACAGCCTGGCTGGAGGATGCCAGAACATTAGCAAGATTTAGGTGTCCCATCACTTTATATTTTTTCTGAAGTATTGGAAATGAAGAAACATTTATCTGACCTATAACAACTGTTCTTGCACTTTTATGTACTTTTTCAATTATAAAATTACACAGAAATACTATCATGATTCATCACTGTTCTCTTTCATGAAAGAAGTAATTATTTTTCTTCATATATTAAATAGAAATTTCAAAAAAAATGTTCGCTATGTAGTTTGATATTCTACATATTAGTTTTGCTGAATGCTGTGTTCACTATATATGCTATGCTCGCTGTATATGTTGAATGTCACTATATATGACAACTCTCCTGAAGAATAACTATGCTCACATGAACGAAGCATATTTTTGAGTTCAAAATCTGCATAAATTCACATTCCACCCGAGAATAACATGTCTAAATTATTTACCTCTTTCTGGTCAAGCTGCAGAGATGATTTTATCAAATCGCGGAGAGCGGTAAGTTGTTTTTTTTCTTCATCTTGGGTCTGCTTTATCTGTGGAAAGAGATGCCATTACAGGCATAATGTTTTTTCCAAATTTTATGCATTCCAATATGTACTAAATAACCTGCTATAGCTCACTCTGCTTTGAGCAGAGTGATTGAACTTCCATTTTCAATTATACTGTGATACTTGAAGGTTTTTTTTTTTTTTTTCATGGATATACTTATTCTAAGCTATTACCCCTCTGCACAAGTACTAGTTCAAAAGCAAGCAAAAAATGAATATACAACTCCAAATGCCCTGTTTTTTATGCTTTAATGGTTCATTACATCTCATGCAACTGTTTGAACAAATAATTAAGTAACTCCAATAAGTTTGACAGATTACTTTTAAATGAAGGAATGAAAGTGTAGTTCAGTTTATCCACAAACTGTAGCAGCAAATGGATTTACTGCACTCTGATTATAGAATTAAAAAGCACTTGGGTGACAAACAAACTCTGATTTCTTATTATTACTTGCCTTCCATGAACAGCACTGGAAAGTTAATTTACTCAAAAATGATGACACTATCTCCAAGCAGTTTGTTACAGAAAAAAAAAGAAAAAAAAAAGGTAATTAAGGTAGCTAAAAATGGTGGTAATGTGATCCGATTCACATATTTCCATTTTAAATTAGGCTTATTTCAATGAAACATTAAATCAATAATAATAGAATAACTGTATAGTTCTATAGTTCTCTCATGATAACTATAGCTATCAAATGTAAAGTTTAAGATAAGCCAGGATATTTTTCTTCACTCTAGCTGTATTTAAAACTTTAAAGAACACTTCTTATTTCTAAAATACAAGTATAATATGTGCATTTTTCATCATCTAACCTGAACTCATAAGAAAACAAAACACATTTCCACATTTAGACATTGAACTACTTACAAGTAACTTACATTATACAAATCAGCAGCCAACTTTTCAATGTATTGTTTAAGTTTATCAGCTGTTTTCAAGCCATCTTGGAAGAAACTGTAATGAAAAATACCTGTGACTTACCAGGAACAATCCAGAACACACACAGTTTATTATACAAGTCTTCCCCCCTCCTTTTCTTGCAAGACAGTTTGAACAGTTTTATTATCAATCTATCCACAAAACAACACAGCTTCCATAGTCCTCTAATACCAAGATATTTCAAGAGGCCTGAAACAATCTGCCTTGCTGAAAGGCTCTTACTGTATAAAGATATGAGGTGTTATATGGTCACACGCTAGGACGTGAAGAACAGAATTCATTAATTAGTAACTTTATAAAAGACATTACCCTTTCCAGTGGTTTTAAAGTAGGGCACCTTTCAGTAATGAAGAGTCAGTATTGAGACCTTCAGAGATACCAAATTAGACAGAATATTGCCTAGTTTATTTTGGTTACTATCAGTCAATATGTTTCCCTATAGCAATTTCTAACATCTTTTTCTTGTATTTAGCTTATATTAAATGAACGTTCCTGCATGTTTGTCTTTTTTTCTACTGATAAAAAAGGTCACAGATTGACAGTTTTACCTCATAGACTTTCAAAGGAATCACTTGCTTTCCCATGGTTTGAAGATTTACATAAAAGACTACCACAAAGAATAAACAAGCTATTTTGAAACTATATTCTAGATTTCAGGAACTAAAATTACCTTCCGAGGAAAAATTCTGTGGCCTATTTTTTCCTCTATCTCCCTCCCTGTCCCAGTTGTATTCGTACTCTCTACCAAGAGACATTTAACAGAACTACATCTCTGGCGATGAAAATCCCCGATTCCATTGAAAAAAACTTGCAAATTAAATACTGTAAACAAGTTTAAAAATGTTACGCTTACTTGCATTGAGCATGATAATACTTAATAAGATTCTGTAGAAGGTCCACACCCTTTTTTGTCTTGATTTCATTAACCTTAATAAGATACTGTACAGAAAATAACAAGTATGTTAATAAACATGCTTTACATTCTTCAATTATATTCCAACAACAACAACAACAAGTCATTTATTCAATGAACTAACTATCTCTATATTTAACTGGATGTACTCAAATCATTGGTCCATCAAAGTAAAGCAAAATATAGACAAGTCAGGTTTTGGTCATTCATTAAAAAAAGGAAAAAAAAAAATTAAGTTATCCTAAAATAAATGGAAAAATGCAGATAAAACCCTTCTGTAACTGTTTTAAAACATCTCTTTTTAATGTTGTTTAAATATAGCGATCTTTCAAAAATAAAAGTACTATACATTTTAAAGAAATTGCATATAATGCAATATTTAATGCAGACAATTACTGATTTCAATTACTAAAAACTGGTTCTTATAGAAATAATGCATCATTATCATCATTTATCAGTTGATTAGGAATTTTGTAAAAGGCTTCAGAAAGTATGTTGGAAAAAGATAATCAAAATAGTCTTCTTGAAGCACTACACTTGAAAAATAAATACCACCATGGTTTATTTTCAGCTTAAGAACCTTAGCTTAATAACCCCCAAACAAACAAAAGGAGTAAAATAAGAGGAATCTGGGCTTTAATAGAGTTGTTAAAACAAACATCTTAATAATATTCTGCTATGTGGCAGGAAAACTGTTTACTCCCCTCATCCTCATTATGTGACAGAAAAGATTTTGTCACCACTTTCAAGTCAAACCCACAGAGCACTTCTAAGTTATAGGGTCATAAACAAAAGCTGAAACTTGTTTCTTACTTCACACATCTGCAGCTGAAAAAGCCTCCTTTCCTTCTCCATCTCCTCTGCTATCTCAGCTCCTGTTATCTCCGTCCGTATCATCCCATGCTGTTTGGCATGTTCTCTTTTCTCCTTTTCAATTTTTGTACTGAAGTTTCAGTTAAGATAAGTTTAAGATTAATAAGATTCATTCTTACAAAAAGAAATGGTACAGTATTAAAGAAACCCTTCTGAAGACATGTTCTCCCGAAAGGCTACTGTCTTGTTTTCTTTCCTCTTTCAAGTGCCCAGAGGTAATAGAGCCAAGATGTCTCCCTTCCTTTCCTGCACCCTTTACACCTTTTCTCTAGTTTGCTTGCTACTTGGAAGAAAAGAAGGTGCCATCTCTTCTGCATGATGTGTTCTATCATATAGGCCCCATCTCTATAAACTACTACAATGTAAAAAAAACACATAATAAGAAACTCAACTCACTCTGCAAGAAAACATAACGATATCCTAAACAAACAAGTTTCATGCCTTGTTATGCAGGAATTAAAAGAAGTATCAAGGCAGAACATCGTAATACACGTATTAAATATATTAACACATGTATTAAATGCTATGTCTTCCAGTCATTACATTGACATTGAAAGCAAACATGAAAAAACTGCAAGAAAAAGCTTAAAAAAAGTAAGATGAATGTAAGGAATTAAAAAGATACCCTGAGGCTCTCAGAGCTTTGTGGTGTGCTCTTCCTAGTGGTCTAATATAGACTAATTGGATTTGCCATTGCTAAGTAAAATTAGGTTTCCAACATAAGAGACAGAGAGAGAGAGGAAAAAAAAAAACTATTTTTTCAGATTTCTTTAGAATATATATACACACACACACACACAGTCTCTGAACTCTATAGCTTTCTTAAAAAGCTGCTAGACTGAACTTTTATTTCTTTAGGAAACAAGACAAAGTGTCCTAATGTGTGTGTTTATTACTCTACTACTACTTGTTAGAAGAAAAGAAAGAATTACTTTGCTTACTATTTTCTGACTTTTAAAAACTATAGTTTTCTTATTTGATCCACTAGTATCCCTGAAAAAGGGGGTATTTTCACTGACTTGCTGTCTTTAGAAATCAAGAAACTTGCACAAGGGTATGAAACATCTGTACAATTACACAATAAGAAAAAATCTGCCTATAAATATCACTGAATATCCAATTCAGATGCTGTCATTTTGAGAAGTTGTCTTCTTTGGGGGGAGGGGCGGGAGGTGGAGGCATTAGGTTAGTACTGGGGACACTTCCAATTGAGTTTACAAGAATTTAATACCTTGATTGAAGTCACTGTGCATTAGTAAGGAAACTATGCAGACAAAACACCTGCTTCAAGAGTTTTTAGTGGTTTGACTGTTTCTCTCGCCATTTTGGTTGGGTTAGACATAAACAAGGCAAAGCAGATGAATTGCCTGGGAAGAGGAATATAAGAAAGGACACAGAGGACACAGGAATGGACTCCTGAGAACTCCCAAATTCTGACAAAGCAGCTGCACTCTGAGCCATTTCACCAACCTTTCTGAGAGCTAAGATCTCTGTTAATGTTCATTTCCAACTTACTCTTCTTACAAATCATCACTCACCCAAGAACATAAAGGTTTTTTTTTTTAAAGGATGATTTGAAAACAACATCAACTGCCTGAAAATCTTGCCCTCTCAAAAATATACAGTTCGCCAATACAGAATATGTAAAACACTTCTTTCCAACTGCTAAGCTACTAATGCTTCAGCATTAACCATCTTCCTCACACCAAAGCAACATTGGACAGGTACTTAACCACTTCCCAGAACACAAAAATCTTTTATTTCTGTTAGAATAGTAGAGACATTATAAAACTGTAAAGAAGAAAAAAAAAAAAAAAAAAAAAAGGGCAGTTTTATATTCATAGCTGTATCCATAAATTCTGACCCACTTTCAGGATTTAAGATCCAGAAACAGAAGAGCACAAACCCCAAAGTCACACTGAGAAGTACACTTGTTTTATGAGTTACCAAAAGCCAAGAGAGAAAAAGAGAGAAAAAAAGTACTTACAATTTGGTTTCATAATCCTTCCAGGCTTTGTCGAAAGGCTTTTTAAGGTCCTTGGAAAACAGAAAATTTGCTTAAAATGTATTTAACATTGTCTTTAAAATATCATTGGAAGGCATTAATAGCACTTTTTTAAAGTTTTCCCTTAAAAATTTCAAATAGCATTAAAAAAAAAAATCTTATTTTGAACCTTGTAAAGTAGTGCTTTCCAATACTTCTTAAGATAGAGATTTACGACAGAATTTCAAAGTAGCAACTGAAATTGTACTCATGCCAATTTTAAATTTATTCTTTGGACTAGATACAGAAATATTAATGGATACCAAAGTTAGAAACAATCTCATGGGTGAATAGAAAGCAGCCAGAAGACAGCTGAAACTAATAACATTTCCATAAACATAGTTAGTTTTCAGCACTTACCCCCTTAACACCCTTTAAGTCTCCTTTTAACAGAGAATCCAAAGTGAAAATAACATTGTGGCTTAAGCCCTGGAGCTAAAAGGAAGAAGAAAAAAAGATATCATTACCATCCAAAATTATTATGAAATTATCAAACATACTACTGACAAGTATTTTATCATCACTAATGAAACTGCAACCACCTCAAACAATTCTAAATTAACAGTAAATTCATTCTAAGAAGAACTAATAAACACTCCCTTGTACCAGACAGAAACAGTGTAATTATGGTTAACCATAAAATACACACAGTGACATAAAATATTAATTTTAAAACCCTTCAATCTCTCTTAGCAAACATATGAATTATTTAGGAAGCAATTTTGGCTTTGGAGTAAATTTTTCGTTCCGGTGCAGGCAGACTCAGTGCAAAGGCCCCTGCCTGTTCCATATTCATCAGGGAACAAAAGGAGCAAGGAGGGTCTCGCTCTCCTTCATTGATCAAGATATTTAATAAAAAATGCAATTTTGCTTGTCCAGTACATACTTAGTTGGGCATGCACTGTGAGAGTCTGTGAGAGGAGGGTAATTATCCATGTGCAGGATTTTTGACTTTGCCAACCCGAGGAGACAAAATCTATGGTGATGGCACAAGGTGAGGGTACACGGGCACACGTGGGTGCAGGGCCAGCTCAAGAGCCATGATCACAGGAATGGCTACGTGGCAATGCCATTCCTGCCCAATGTCTGCGGCAAACGCTGTCCTCCTCAGTCCTCCCACCAAACCCGCCATGACTTACTGGCACAACTTTAGAGTTATACACTAGATTTTGAAAAGACATTTTAGGTAGATATTTATAATACCTATTGGCCTTTATAAATAAGAATTGCATAAACTGACCATGTTAACACTGATAGAAAAGCAGCCATTCACACTCAGTCTCCTGGTTAGGTTTGCCCATTAAGCAATTTACTTCCTTTCAATTTGTGTTAACAGTTTTGTTATTCTCTGTGAGTTCATAAGAGCTCATACGAGTTTTGAGCACTGATTATTGCCCTTACTGCGATAAGGAATACTCTCATTTCTTCCACCAAAACATCACTGGGATATTATGTATCAGAGCACTGTTTAAAAAAAAAAAAAAAAAAACAAGCTCATAGCTCTGACACTATTTGAAGTCTTTAGCTCTATTTTTCCCTCTTCACAGTGTAAACAACCAATTTAACAACTTTAACTGAAATTCATTTCTCACATGTTAATTTAGAGGAAGGATTTTCACTCAAATTAATTACAGATCAGTTCACAAAACAGAGAAAATTGTTTTGCAATATGTGCATTGGGTAGACCCAAAGCAGTTATCTGGGTAGGAAAGAACAACAGTAAATAACTACAGCTTTTTTCTTTTGTCTGAATCAATCCATTACAGGTAATTGAACCACTGATATTTGGCTTGAAGTTACTCAACAGTAGCCAGCTAGTATGTGACTAATCAAAAAGATTTTAAAATCAGCTCATGTATTGTGCACTAATGGATGGAGATACAGAGATTGGAGAGGCAGAGATTTAGGGGAAAGGAAAGATAATGTGCCCACAAAAATTAGCTTTAAATCTCTATGGAAGGAGGGAGAGAACAGAGTTCAATCGTTGGTAAAGGTCACGTTGCAAGGGAGATTTTTGAAAAACAAGTCATCTGCGAGTGGTCCAAACGTTCCTCCAACACTTCAGCTAGGTCAATTCAGCTCAGTTTACACGCTCACTTACACATACAGTGGTTTGCATACACATTTTTATGCACTGTATGATGAGTAATTGCATAAAGAAGGAAAGCTTAGAACAGCAAAGTAAAAAGCAGAGAAAGATTATGGTGAGACTCTCAAATTACTTAAAATTTAGGCCAGTACTGTGGTATTGATTATGGCCAACTACAACATAGTTCCTTTACAGCTCATTCCTTATTCCGTATTTCCTTATGCCTTATTCTTCTCCATGTCTTTACAGACTATTCACTTATTTTGCTGTACACTTATCAAATAAGCCAGCAAAAATAAGCTCTATGCAAAAAGTGCCTATTCACTTGTCACTCACCTTAATACCCAATTCTATTTCTTCAAGTAATTTTACTGATATAAGTCTCAGCACTGTGGTGTTTTCATCAATGAAATTATATACCTTCTTCTTTCTCATCTGCTTTTTCAGTGCATTCACTACATTTTTAACTTCTTATTTTTTATTCCAGTATTACAAATATTTTCTGCTCACTGTGTAACTGCATTATTAAACAGAGTTATGTTCAAGAAGGACAATAGGTTAACAAACCAGAATAACCATTTTTTTTTGGAGAAAAGACAGGCAAAAAGTAAGTATTTTTAAAATGCTGACACATCTATAAAATGAGCTTGCTTGTCCATTTGCGACTGTTGAATAAAGGAGATAAGGGAATGGCATATTTTAAATCCCATAAGCAAACAACTAGATACATACTGCTTCATGGACTACAGAATAGCTGAATTAGTATGATGTAGCTTCAAATGACTGCAGTTTAAGCTAAAAAAGGCTTTTGTCTCAATAAGTACTACTTAAAAAAACACTTGCTAGGGAAAAGAATTAAAAAATCTTGCTGAAGCACTGTATGAAATACTGTGATCCAAAATACATCTTTCAAGAAAAATGGGTTCTAGTCTCAAATTATCTTTCAAGTTTAACACACTTTAAAAGTTTGGTTTTTTAATTGTGTGCTAAAAGTAAGAATAAAGGAGACCAAAATGGCCCAAAATAACAACAAACTTTATAAAGGAAAGCAGTTCCCTCCCTTATGCCTTGTTCTTTAAGACAGTAAATGTCCAAGCAAATGTTGCATGAGCCACGTAATGGGCTTCCAAGGAAGATGAAGCTTCCCTAGGGTAAGTGTGATGGTCCCTCCATAGCTAAACAGGTGACTAAGAAGGGGCAACACTCAAGGCAGCAATTAACAGCTTGCCAAGGAAGGAAGCGACATCCCATTTTGTGTGTTATTATAGGTACAAAAAAGCCAAGTATGAAAAGTTACGTGGGAACCGTAGGATACTGATTGCTGAGGACTGGTCTCCAGAGACCACATGCTTTAGCGTGGGCCAAATTTTAATGTGGGCCCATCTTACAGCAGAAGACTCTCCCTGACCCATAAAATAACTGAAGAACAGAGTAGAACATAGAGTTAAGATGTTAAAATACAGATCTGCTTGAAGTCCTACTTGTGCATGCAAGGCTACTAATATTACAGATGAAAAGGCCTTTTTTATTGTGATCATTTTAAAAATTGATAGCAGTTAAAACTGTTTCCTTACTTTTTTTTCTCCCATATAAATGCATAACACACACAGACAACATTTCTATTTAAATACACAATGCATATTTAAAAAGCAAAGGGAATTCAGCCAAAAGCTCCTAAATATTTAAAATATTTGAGAAAAACGTAGTGCCCAGTATGTAGAGATAAGGAAAGTCCCTGTTGTACAGTTATTACATAGGAATTTATCCACAGAATGTATTTTTAATCTCAAAAGAGAAGCTGTACATCACCTAATTGAATCTTAAGTGTACAGCTTTAACATACTTAGAAAATGACTGTCTTGAGAAGGTCAAGCTGCCCATTGATGCTGTGCACAGGCCTGAAAGCTGAAACGCCTCTGATCTGGTTACACCATCAATAGTTAAAGAATAAAAATAAAACTTTCCTTTTAATTATGTTTAAGAAAACAACAAACCATGAATTTCTAATGCTGCAAATTTCACTACTTACACAGGGATAAATATGTACGTTTTCTCTAGTAATCATCATGATTTCACTGTATCACACATTATTTTCATGTTAAAAAAATGGAATAATTAATTTTATCTCAGTTTCTTACAAAAGCAAGGACTATGTAATCGTACAAAATATGCTCAACTTCACCTGGTGGTGAATATGAAACTGATGGTGAATAGGAAGTGACTTTTGAGACTCAGAAGGTTTCTGGCATTTCAGGCTAGCATCTACTTTATTTAACGTTTGGGCAAATCTCTCAAAGATAATTTCCTTCCACCTAATTCCCTGAGAAAGGCAGCAGGATGAAAGAAAGGCCCCACCAACGCTACAGGTAAAAGGAAGCCTGCAATGCACCACGTTCTTACACCTTACAGAGGAGGAACCTCAGAGTTATCCCCAGCTATAAAACACAGCACAAAACTGGATCTTCAACCTTCTGAATTTGATTAGTAAATGTCCATGCAAACTACAAAATATGAATTCACAAGAAAGTGTAGCTTAATTAGTTTCAGTGATCAAAGACCTACCTGCTATGACTACATTCTTATTATGTTGCTCTCAGAAGTAAAAGGCTTAAAATAAACCTTAAATGAGAAAAGACTTTAAACTATCTTCAGAGGCCTAATGCTTAAACAACAGATGCCTTGCAGACCACAGGGAAGGGTTACTGTTAACAGAATTTAAGCACACTCCCCAAATCATTAATCTTTCCCCTCTCAAAAGTGAGCATTTTTCTTGTCTTTGCTCAAAAAGAAAACAACTACTAATGTACTGGATTTTAACTGGAGAGACATGATGCCAGGGAATGATTTACAATTAAGTTTCATAAAGAGATGCAAAGAGCACCTTCAAATACTCTGAAATGTAAACTGAGACATCAACTTAAATGTCAGCAAAAGCAAAAAAAAAAAAAATTCAAAAAAACCCCACAAACAGAGTATGTGCATAATAACAATCTTTAGAGATAATCTTCATAGCAGGTTTCTAAGAAACTAACTGAAATCATCTCTAAAATCACTGCTCGAGTCATCAGCAATGTGAAGTTGTTCTACTGTACTTTATTTTGAGCATTTTTTGGGGGGGGGTGTTTGTTTTTTTAAATAAAGAAATTTGAATTTCCCTACCAGGTTCTTCAGCAGCGTTGATAATTCTTTAGTAAGTGTGGAAAACTTTACAAAAGCCGTGCCAAGATCTGGGTTATCCCTACTCAAAAAATTACTTCCAAATTTATCTAGCACTTGTGCATAGTTTTCTTCATTCTGAACATGATCTGCAAAAAGAGAAATTAAAAATCAGAAAACTCGCTAGCAGATTATCAATTATTACTTCTATTCTGCTCAAACATGTATTGCACGTAACAATCAATTGTCAAGCACCATTCTTTCCATAAACCCACAAATAAATATATTTACTTAAAACTGGCTAAGATATTTTAATATCAAAAAGGACTATTTATCATATAGACATTATTCTTTTGAAACACTTGCAAGTTATGTAACATTGAGTGTTCAACATTATTGAACATTAATATCAATAAAAAAGCTCAGCAATGATCAATAAAGTAATACTATCAATATAAGATCAATCGAAGGAAAATTTAAATACATCTGCCTCATCTTATAAACATTCAGACTTATAATCATCTATTTTGATTCAATGTTTATTACTATTAAGGCAACACACATATATAGAGCAAATAATAATGTCAATGGCATCAAAATAAAACCATGGGGAACAAATATGAATCAGATTAAGTTTAAATGAAGAAAGTCTTCTTACAGTAAAAGAATCTGTTTTCACCTCATCCTTAAAATTGAATTACCCTCCACTAAATGTGTACTGTTACACAGCCAAAGACTTGCTTTAATTTCCATATACTTAATAGCAAATCAAAAATCCCGAAACATCAGAGCTAAGAAAGCAAAACTGAAACTGATGAAAATGAACAAAAATCTTAAAGATGAAGGAAATTCTGAGTGTAGACTGTATCCGAAATGCTTTTTTCCCCTCATTTCAGGCATGTCTTTGCATATTTTTATTTGTATCTCCTATTTTAGTTCCTTTCTGCAGAAAATCTGCTATACAGTCCTTTGAAACAGTCTATCACCTTCTTTTCTCTAAAAGTACTTTTTTTTAATATTAAACCAATATTTAACGGTCATAAATTTCAAACAACTTATTAATGTCCTACTATACACAAATGTACTTGGACAAAAACTATGAGCTGAATAAGAATTACACAAGAATCCTAAAAGACTACGGATACCCAAAACAACACTGATATAAAGCTCAAAAGAAAAAAGTCTTAAAATTCTATTAGAAGATTTTAAAAAATCTTAATGCTTAACTAAAACAGCCTCCCAACATTTGACAAGTCACAATGTAACATCAGAAATTAACATGGAGCTTCTCAAAGGCCCAAATTAATCATATGTTAATATGGAATTCTAACTTCAATAGTATGTTTTAATTGAGTAGAATTGTTCCATGAGCATATGTTTTTAATCAAATAGCTTAATATGAAGAGCAAGAAATCAAGATGTAATAATAAAATGTGGGTTTTGATATAAAAGCTGTTGCACAAATATACAGAGAAATACTAAGCTTAGAGGGAGCCTTGGCTTGCACACTCCTGAGCTATTAAAGCTCAAATGTACCCTACTATTTTGAGAGAAAAGGAAGGATAACTCAACAAGGCTGGAACTATCTTGCTTCTTTAAGCAGAGATGCTTCAAACTATTTTTTTTTTAAAACAGATGGAAAAAAAAAATGTGCAAGACTATTTCCTGTATCTGTAGAAGGACAAAGCAAATGGAAGCAGGAAGCAAATCATTATCCTAGAACAATATATAGGAAATTCTCAGGAATTCCAGATCATAAATCATCTAAAATCTAGACATGACACTTTTCAATTAAAAAGTGAGAGGAATAACTCTGTAATTACCAAGCAAATACATACAAAATTCAGGAGTAGCACCTCAAGATTCTATTTTTAATATATCTACATAAACCTTGTAAAAAGAATGAAAATACTAGCAATTCATGAAGAGGAAGAGTATTTCATTACTCGACCTCAAAAGCATGTAAATGAATAACAGAGTGAGTGTACCTGTGCTAAAACACAGCCTGTGAAAGGCTGCATGCCTAGAGCAAAGAGCACGTTGAACATCACCACTGGTGCCTCACGCAACCACACAGATGACCTCTCAGTGCACGAATAGAATCTCCTCCAGATGAAGAGGGCAATAATGTGCATGGCTTGATGTTTACTTCCTTAGATATAATTACTGTAGGAAGGGCTTCAATAACCCTGGAGACACACACAGACAGCAGGACATAGAAACAATAGTGGTTTCTGCCCAGAGTTGGCTCATGTCTTCTCAATATTGTAAACAAAGCTCAATATAGTGCTAAAAATGGAGCAGCTTCCCCAAACAGACACCAGCCTCCTCGGGCAGCTCCTGAGGGGTCCCAGAATCACGGACATTATCAGGTGTGCCACGGTCCCACCAGACCGCGCTCCCCTCAAGGCAGATGTGCGTGGGGACAGAGCTGCCTCCTCATCCCTTCTGTCCCCTAGGCTGGCCTGTCAGGGAAGCCAGGACCTTGTGAAGGTGAGGAGAGAGAGGTCACAGTGGTCCTGATAAAACATGTAGAAGGAAAACCTGTATACAGTGCAACTAGAAAGCAGATCACTAAAACTGAAACCTTAGTTTTCCTTTGTCTAGAACAGTTTGGATCAGACATGATCCCCTCCAAACACTGAAGAGCAGAAAAAGGCGATTAAGCAAGTAGCTTTCAAAAGAGCTGTGCACAAGCACACTGCTTTCCTGTCAATTGATGATCCTCAAGTTACACCCAAAGAAACCTGAAGACTGCTTAATTATTAAGAATTACTTCTTGCATAGCTGAAGAGAGAGGAAAAAAAAAAAAGAAAAAAAAAACATCTAACAAGATTTTTAAAACAGCAAGGAAGCTGGCAAGGCTGAGGAGGATAGAAGCTACCTAATGTAAGAAAATATTTTTCAAAAAGCTAAAGTTTAATAGAAAAGATTAAAGAGAACACACTTTGACCATCCCATTTGTCTCCTGACTAGACAGTAAAGCCTTCCAGGCCTAGGCTGCTGAAGACAAAAGCAGGTATAAAAACTCCTTTGAACTTATCTAGAGCAAAGAACATCTCCATGAGTCTGTGGCTTCTCTGGATCACTGCAGTGTACAAACATTTAGAGTAGATGAGTGATACTAGAAGACTTATTTTCTATCCAAGTTCATTGCTAATGTGCTTAGGTAAGTCCTCATGGCAGATTTCTTTTAACATTATTTCTGAGGTTTTTATGTTAAACGTGCTGTGAGTGCTAGAACTCATAAAAGCTGATTAAATGAACAGTAGCAAGTCATTTAGATCAAAGTACATACATTTTGTTCAAGGAGTCAATGGAGGCACACAAGAGAAATTCAAGTTAAACAAGTCTCTCCCAACCAAATCAGTGTAAGGAACTAAGTGAACAAAGTTTAACAAGGACCAGCCTCACCTAGACAAATAACTGAAAAAAAAACAGGGTAAGGAGGAAGGAAGAAATAAGCACTTGACTTTCCTTAGAGGGAGGTCACCTGTGAAGTCCCATACGGAATTGTGGTATAGCTCACATAGTTTAACATATTTGTGAGTTAGAGAATACCATAATATTTTATGAAGAAAATAAAAATCACTAAGTTATTCAGGAGAATAAAAACACAAGCTGACTATAAACGTAAGAATTAACCTATCCTAACACAGAGGTCTACACTGATGATACCCACATTTGAACTTAGTGTCTCATCATTTCCCTAACATTCAGGTTAAAAGAAGTCACAGTTCAGCTGTACAGGACATCAGATACATCTCACCCCAGAAGTCTCTACTAGATGCATTAATTGTTTGATGACAGCGATCGCTGAGACTATTGCAACAAGTTTACATCTAGGTAGCTCCAAAGTTAAATGAAAAGTCCCATCCTGAATGGCTGAAGCATAAAAGTGTGCCTCAGGTAGGCACACAGGGAATATGCTCTTTATTTGAAGGAATGACTGTGAATTAGCTATTATTAAGAAAGATCCAAGTTCCAATATATCACCTCAACATTCAGTAAAAAGTAAATAAAATAAACCTGAATATTAAAAATGGTTAAGAAAGAAACACAGGTTGCAACAGATAATACCACAATGCTGTGTCTAAACTCTGAATACTGAAAGCAGTTCTGGTCCCTACATCCCCAACTCCCCTCTTTTTCCTCCTAAGGAGGAAGAAAAAAGTTTACATTCATTAAAATGGATTGGATAAAACATCGTTATATCACCTGACTTAGATAAACCCAGCCCCTCATATTACTTCAACCTGAGAAAGTACAAAAGTTTTCTTTTGTAAAAATTTTTCTTCATTGTCTTTGCATTGTTCCCGTGCTACTCTCTAAGTATCTACTACTGAACATGTGGGACACCGGATGGATGGCTGGTCTAGCCCAATGTTTCCAGTCTTCATCTCTAGTGTTCTGTTGATTTTGTATTTTTATTTCACTATTGCGTTGATTCTTTTGATGGTATTTGGAAATCACACCATCAAATAAACAAAAAAGAACTACTGAAAAGCTGAAAACTAATTGTGAAATCTGTTGCCACTACAATTGGCTTGAAATGTTACGTGAAAAGGACAGGTTCCTACCTACACATGAAATTTAATCATTAAAAAAATGAACAAGCCAGACAAAGAAGCAGCCTTTCAGCATGCAAAAGATACGTGACAATTTGTAAGTCACAATGGATTTCATCACCAGTACTTTCCCTCTCAGAATGTATGGGTAGGGGAAAAAAAAGGGGATGGGCCATTTCTACATTTCTCATGACAGACGTGGGAAGGATGCAAAAAATAAGTTTACTAATTACGTTTATTAATTGCTGTACAAATTGTTTCCTGTGCATGTCTTCCAAATTATACTACAGTCTATCACAATAACATTCTGAAGAGGGAGCCAGAGTATTACATAAAATGCTCTCTTTATTTAATAGAGTTTATACCAGCTTGAGTCTTTAATAAAAAATATTTCAAAAACAAAGGAAACCACTGAAAAACAGCTACGTAGTTTCCTGTAGTCCTTCTTAAAATGCCAAGGGAGCCATCTAAAATGCTTAAGCAATCTTATTGCTTTTTACTCAATGTAAATAGTTCATAAGCTAATATGGCTCAAAACTAATGACAGGCTTTAAAGTCCTATCAGCTGGTTTTATCACAAAACTCAGGTCAATGGGCAACTATAATCTCTGGTGTCATTTATTATATATTTCAGAACAGGCAAAAAGCTGCTCTTACATTTCAAAATTTTTATTGGTTCTGAAATTAGGTAGCAAAGTACTTCCAAATAGGAATTGCTGCTTAGAGTATCTCAATAACTCAAAAAAAATGTAAAACTAAAGAAACATTTACCAAGTTTTATCCTTATTTTTCAATCTAGCTTCATAATCTATTGAGAGAACATTAGTCATCAACTGAAGTTTTTGGAAAAGCTTATGGTGCTAGTGGAAAAACAATATTAGTGACTGGCAGAAGTGAAAAGAATCTGTAACACATAAAAAGACAGTCCAAAAACATAAGTTAACAGGACAAAACAAGCAGCACAGAAACAATCTTCTTTCTAAATAGAGGCTATTAAGAAACTGCTCTAGAGAAAGAAAAAATGCTTAACAGATTATGAGTGCCAGGGAATAGGGACTGTATTTTTCTATTCAAATATTTACATCCAGGTGAGTAGAAGGTGTCCAGATGGAAAGGAACGAAGGTGAAAGAGTTGGAGAACACATTATTTCCACCTACAATCAGGAAAAACATCCTTCCTCAAAAATGAACATTTTAAAATGTTGAATCTCAAATACTACTTTTCAGATAAGTATCTCTCATTCTACACACCTGCACCGGGTAAACTTCAAGGCAGACTTTTCTAACTCATACTCAGAAGCTCAGGTTCTCACGCAAAACTGGAAGCAAAGCCTTACCTTGTCCTGAACTATATATTGCTTTCACAGACTTTTTCACTTTCTGCAGTGCAGTCCTGTCTTGATCCAATGCCTACAATAACAAAAAAATCAATTTTAAATACTTACATCATTGACCATTAAAATGCCCTACAACATTTTAAAATACAAAATAAATACTTTCAGAGGCTGGAAAAACTGTGGATGTAACATATTCAACCCCCAGGAAGGTGTCAGGTCATTCATCCCCTTCAAGCTGAATTAAAGAACTGAACTGAAAATTCTCTGAAGGCAGAGAACAACAACAATGACAGAACTAAAAGAAAAAAAAAAACTATTAGCTTTGGAAGGGACAAAGCATTTAGTCATAAGGGACAAAACATTTAGTCATAATGTAAAATATTTCAACCTCTCCTCCCTACCCAGTTACTAAAGCTTCTTCTAGAGCCCCTATACTTCCTGGCATAGCTAAAGTTCTTGCTGATTTCTATGGTTTTCCCAGAGCACTCCTCTTCTCCCTAAGGACACAGAAAACATGCACACAAGCAAAGAAAGAAAATGAACATGAAAGATAAAAGCCCATGCAAATAAATACCTCTTATTCAGTTATAAATCATTTATAACAATAGCTCTAGCAAGTACCACAAGTTCACATAATCCATCACAATAACCCTTCCCCCACAAATTCCACAATGTAATTTTATAAATAAGATGATGAAACGTAGCAAATCAAAAGAAAGAGATCTAGGACCTGCTCTTGCAAATATAAGTAACATAATGCCACTGAGAAAGACTATTTGAAGAGTAATATTCAAACATGCATTTGAAGGATTCCATCACTCAGAGTATCAGAGTCTCTAGAGACAGCATTAACTTCAAAATGGCTAACTGGATGGCTAATTTAAGATCAGATTTCTGGCTACTTTTTGGAAGTGACTTCTCACTACCTGCTCACAATCTGATACAAGAAAACTAACAAGGTGGTATCAAAAAGAATTATGACAAAAAAAGCTCAAGATTAGTCCAAGTAAACACTAGTCTAATTTTCTTAAATGCACTAATCTAAAGCTCCACACTGTTATTCTGGATAACGATCTGGTTAGTCTCCCTTGTGTTTGAGTATAGGGCAATCTATGTACTTAACACAGGATAAGTAATGCAGAGGAATTTTTTTCCCTATTTATTTTTAGGATGAGCCTACACAGTTCTATCTTGGAGTGATCTAATTTTGACAAAGTAAAACACTAAAATTTGTAACAAAAGAAAGTTTCATATTTTGGCTTATTAAGATCCAACTGAAAACCACCACACAAACATTTTGGTGGTAGCTAAAATTAGAAAGTTCGGCACTACATAATGTAGGTAAGTGTTTTCTAATACTCTTTATCTACTTTCTTTTACAGCAGAACTATGATTCAAAGTTTTCAAATGTGTTAAAAAAAAATCACTGTGTTCTTTCATTCTCTAGTACAATACTGGATTTCACTTGCGTCTTGGTAGAAAGTGTTAAACTGTTTTAAATTTAATAAAATATCAAGAACTCTCTGTTCCTTTTTGAGACAGTGCACAGTAGGAAGCTCTTTTTAGATTCCTTTGTAATACTTGTCAAAAGCTTTTACTTTTATCTATATGCCATGCCAGGCATTCATATCGTACATTTCCACTGAAGTTCTCTCCATCTTTAACTAGCAGAAAAAAGATACTGTTTTCATTTGTCTACAGGGTCTTATGCAAGTTAAAATACAAATCTGAAACCAGTATTTTTAAAGGAGAGAACCATTGAAGTTCACAAGGTGCAATCACAAAACTTAGTAATGCTTAGGGACAAAGCAAACTAGATATGCTAAAGAGAGAAACAAAGAATTTAAAGAAAGGGTCATCTTGTTCCTAAAGAAATTGGTCTAGAAAAAAATAAGACAAGCAGACTAATATATATAGTAATATAAGACATATATATACTGTCTTATATGTTTGAAAGACATATAGATATATAGTTCTTTCAAACTATATTTTGAAACATTTTATTTTGGTCACTGGTACAGGGTGGAGGAAGGAAGGGGCCATGCATTATTTTAGGAGTACAATCACTGAGCAGAGCTGTACACAGAGGTGACATCCACTGCCTGAAGGAGCCACTGATTCAAATCAGAGTGACACCACAGTTCAATTTTGTATCTGTACACTCACAAATAGGATCTTTACATAAACAAATTACTCAGAGCCCAAAATTTTCAAATTAAGAGACAAACATACAAATCTATATAGGAGGGCAGTGTACAACACTCTATAACAGTAAAAACCCGAACATATAAAGGATTTTGTGTATTAGAACAATTATCTGTTACCATCTAATATTTTCTAGATATAAATATACATAGTTCCCATATATATGGCATTCCTCTTGAATACCACTTGCTAATAACTTATAACTCTACTTTCCTTCAAAGGACAGTATATTCATTATTTTTCAAAAGGGATAATTCCTTTGCAATATGTTAAAAGTTGGATGGAGCAGCCTTGCCTGCCTCAGGTGCTTTTGTAGGATCTACTCATTTTATTTTGCTGCGTTTAGAACTGTAAATATAGAAGACACCAATTACCCAGAGAAGCCGTGGAATCTCCATCCCGGAGGGCACTGCAGACCCACCTGGACACAGCCCTGTGCCACGTGCTCTAGGTGACCTTGTGAGCAGGGGCTTGCACTGGATCATCTCCAGAAGTCCCTTTCAAGCTCAACTGCTCTGTGATTCCGTGTACGTTGACATCCCATATTCCACATCAGGGCCCTCTCCACCAGAAACCGCAGTGCAGCCACGTCTAGCTGTCCACACAGATAAATGCTACTTTTGCACATCTTCAGTCCTGCAGAATCTCATCCTTTCTCCACAGAGTTTCTATTTTTATGCCATGCCCTGTTTAACAGCTAGTAAACTCTGAACCAGAAATTGCTACTTTATGTACTACAAAGCCCTAGATTCTGAATTTCTCTCTTTGATATACTAAAAATCGCCAAGACGCAGTTATACAGATGGCAAATTATGTCTTTTGACATATGTGCATATATACAATTACGTAATAAACACTATATTAGATTAGATAATTATATAAAATATATGGGATATTGTACTTGCAACTTTTGCTGCCCTTTTTCTTAACAAACATGAAACACAGGGTTTGAGCAACATCTGCCTTTCCTGAATCATGTGTCCCCACTATTTCAGACACTGTTTGCAGCAACCTTTCATATACATTTCACTTCCAGAAGTCATTACAAGCCCAGAGCTGCCACAGCTTCCTCAGTTTGTAAATATACAAAACACTATTTCATGTACTGTACAAACCTTTACACTGGAAAGAAAAATAAAACTGATTTGTGTTTCAGCCTTACAGTAACAACAAGAACTAGAGCAGCTCTAGACTCTGATAATCACATTCATGTGTCAACATAAATTATTTATCCTTTCAAGTGGATATTACCCAGAAGAGCTCTATGTTCCAACCAGACCATTTGCCAATTCTTATAGCAGAGGAAGTTTAGAATTTCCCTCTGTTATTAAGAACTTTACCCGAAGGTCTCTGAACTCAATCACTACCAAAAGCCACCTCCAGAAGTAAGATAATGAAAGAGAAACATTTTAAACTATGACAATATTTTAAGATGACCCCCTAATAGAAAGCTGAAGCTCCTGGAGCAGGCACAAGCTAGGCACTTGTGAGAAAACACATGCACATCAAGAAAATATTTTTGTACACACACAGAAAAGACATCAGCATAAAATATTTGAGCATACACAAATAAATGGATATAACGAATGCTCTTCGGTCACATGCATGTTTACTCAGATGCAAGATTAAGTTATTCCACAAAAAATAAACAGAGGATATACTGAATTTGAAGGACTATAAGGAAATAAAAAGAAATATGTATCTTTCAGCAGTGTCCCAGACACCCAGAATAGTTGAGGTTGGAAGGGACCTCTAGAGATCATCTAGTCCAACCCCCTGCTCCAGCAGGGAAACCCAGAGCACGTGGCACAGGGTGACATCCAGGAGGGTTTGAAAATCTCCAGAGAAGGAGACTCCACAGCCTCACTGGTCCTGCCTGTTTGATTTGTAATTACAGTATCTAAATAAACTAGAGCAATGGTACTTTCCCAGCGCTGAACAGCAGTTCATTCTACTAGTTTTCTTCACAGCAAAATGCAGACTTTAATGGGAGGGATGATAAATGCAGACTGGACAGGTTGATCAGGTACTGCATTTCGTATCATCGAAGCTGCAACAAAACAAACTCCCATAATTTCACCACTGAAATAATGTGGGGAACGACAATGACAAAAGTCAAGTGTTGGTCCCTTCCCCTACCTCCCTCCCCAGCGAGGACATTAGCAACATTTTATTCTTTACACAGCGAAGTGGCTCCAACCTCCCTGCCATGTCCTTGCTGCTCTGGTTAGCCTGTTAGCCTGTCCTGGACCTGCCCCTGGCACAAGTTTAAAGTTCGTTTTCAATTGCAGGTCTCAGCGCACACCCCTAAATCACAAACCCAGGGGAGCACAGGTGTTTCTTCAGGAAATACTTTTGCAGGTAGCAGCAGAGCTTTGCAGACATCCATCACCTGATCTTCCCTCAGTTTCCCTGCTGGCAGTTCCACAGTGTGACAAAGCAAGTGGATGTTCATGAGCAAAGAGATGACAGGAGCTGCCATCTTCCCTTTAAACAAGCAGTAGGGACTTCCAAGGCATTCTCATTTGTATCTTTTTTTTAAAAAAAAAAAAAACACTGTTTAGCTTGAACACTGTAATGAATTTACTAAAACGTGCAGAGTATACAATGGAAGCTGAGGGCAACAAGACAGTTGACTCTCAGTAGGTAGAAATTCTTAATAAAGAGCTATTTAAATAGTCACCAGATTATTCCTGGACTATTAATCAAAGGGCAGTATACTTGAGACCACTTATAAAACACCTAACAAGTCCAGTGAAGCTAAACTGTAAACTAGGCAGTAACGCTCTACTTGGAAGCCTTTGCTGCAGGAGCAAAAACAAAATGAAGTTAACATAAAGTATTTCCTAATGAGATGATACTTAGTTTTGTGTGTTGAAGTATTTTGATAGTGACAACACTTGAAAACATCCACTTGAGAGATCCTAAACTTCCCCCACAAGGCACAGGATCTAAGACAGCTCCAGGCCGACAGAAACAAATCGCTTGTGTTACAGATTGGACTGAGTGGACTGAGTCATGGTCAAGGTGTCACCTCCGGTCCTGTGTTCAGATTCACTGCTCAAGTCAGAGTTACTAATCATAAACCTAAGGCAGCAAAAGCCCGGAAGAAAATTTACTGGTTTTCCTATCACTGCTCTACAATCTTAGCAGTTTCTCATGCCAGCAACAACAAAAGCCCACTACTAATTTTGTAAAGCTCAGTTAAACCCCAGGTACTGACACACATCTAATTCAAGTTCCAGCCTGTGAGCATGTCATTATATACTAAACATTCCTGAGTGACACGCAAAACTTTTGCTAGTGTTATGACTACAAAATAACAGTAGCATTATCAAAGCCACAGCAAAAACAGAAAGTGAGGAGCAAACTCTATGGGAATTATTGTACAGACACAAACAGAAAAATCTTAAATTTCAAACAATTGCATATTTATAAGTAAGTATAATTGTTTAAGTGTTGTACACAGTTTTTATGGAAATCATGACACGTCATGAATCGCATTTTCCTCAAGTTGATCCTTCCTGCCCAGATGAACAAATATACATCAGTACTACATGGGCTAACACTTTCCAAATGCCTTAGACTTAAGTCTTCAAAGAAATGAAATCATATTCAACGCTTGTACTCTTGGAAATTGTCCTCTTATGGAAGGAAACTCAGCAAAATCACTCAAGAAATACAGGAAACAAGACTTATCTTAAATTCATAGAACAGCAATTGCCAATACAGTCATATTGGCATTACAGACAGAAAAAAAAAAAAAGAAAACTACTAGATTTTCAAAACAATTCTGATCTGAATGGCTTTTATTTTTTGCATAACTAGCTTCATACACCTTACTGAAAGGCAGGCTTTAGAAAATAATGGGTTTCATAGAAGCAAGAATCCTTTCAAAGTTTTTATACAAGGCTAGACATTAAACCTTGAAAATTATTCATCATTTTCAAGACAGGCAATCCATAACTACCTTGATAGTATTATCTTATACAAAAGCTCAAATCACAGCTGTGATTTTCAGTATTATCTAGTAATTATTTGTTATCCAATGGCTTTACAAAATAACAACAACCCCCCCACACACATCTACAGTTACAAAACACCACAAACAACCCTAAAGGCTGCACATTTCCAATGGACTAGATGGAAAGGTGGGGTTTGGGAAGTGATAAAATCATCCTGCTTCAAAGATAATGCCACAATCTTCCTGATGCAATGGAAAAATGGAGGGGAAAAAAAGGTTTAAATCTGGCTTATAGCTTTTATGTGGCAAGTGAAACTGAGAGGACTGGATACCTCATTTCCCTCATCAGCAATTGCTGCGCTGCTCTGCCTGCTGACTTGGCTCATCCGCATGGCCTGTGCTGAGGTCAGTAGGGCTGAGGAGCATCTTAAATACTACCAAGAGCACTGGTGCATGCGGAGCTATTAAGAAAGAATAAAATATAAACAGGCAGCAACAGAGAGCTTATGAACTCAATTTGCAGGGAAAAAAGAAAGAAAATGTTTTTATCAGTTCAGATTCTTTTTGTTTTATCATAGAAAATCAACAGGAAACCAACAAGGCATCAAAATTCTCACCAAGCTTTTGGCGTTTGATCTGGTGTCTTCTGTTATTACTGGAAATGCTCTCATATCACTGGAAATGGATCCAATTATACTTGAAATTACACTTTTATGTAAAGAGCAGATACAGCCTCCTATATAAGCTAGATGGCTGTTACTGTCACCATTTGTATTTCTAAATTGTTTTGATGCACCTCATTCTGAAATTTAACCTTCCACACTATACTTATGACAGCAGTACGGCCTGAATTTAACAAAGAAGCCAAAGTATTTGGGCTTCCTCAGTTTCTTTATGTCACACATAAAATGATTAAAATCTAAATTCCATAATAAAAATATGAAATTTTTATTAATTGTCATCATATTTTCCCTTTTGGAATACTGTCCACGGAGCAGATGATAGCATTGCATCAGGTACCAACACTCATAAAACAGAGAGCAATTTCTCTTAATTTAGGACACTTAAAGCCTTCAAAAAAAGGTTAAGGAGGAAAAATAACCATATCTTAAATGCTTTTAATTGCTTTACAGTTTTGGCGGTCTTCCACATTTCACATATAGACAAAAGTAGCAAGGACTAAAAAAAACTACAAGGCAGAAACAGGAACTTGAAGCCACTGCAGATGAGAAGTTTAATCAGGTGTTAAATACCAAATCAGTATGAAAAGGAGTGAGGAAAAAAAAAAAAAAAAGATGGAAAGATGCTGCTAGCGCAACAACTCAAATGCCAGATTTTAATGTGAAATAAGGACAAACAAATGCCCTTAGGAAATATCTAATATTTTCATAACAATACTAAACATTAGATATTTACAGGCACAAACATAAACATTACTAAATTGCACTCGCAACAACTCCACAACTCTTTTTTTTTTTTTTTTTTTTTTAAATATACACTGCCAC
>JAUBNY010000919.1:1841243-1862495 GCA_032275445.1 Crypturellus soui
GCTTTATTTTAGAAAAGGAAACTAATATTTGTGTGATTACAAATTTAACTGACTGCTGTAACATAACGAACACTCTGTTTAGAACACGTCTTGTGTCACTAGCTGAACAAATAGCTATTTTGTCAGATGGTACTTCCAAAATGACCATTTGTCAGATGGTACTTCCAAATTAAAAATCCCAATTTTAGGCTGTTTTCCAGCTGCACTGTCTACTGCTCTCTCAGAGGAGAGTGTGAAGCAGCTTATATGAATTAATAAAAATAATAAAATAAATAAAATAAATAAAATAAATAAAATAAATAAATAAAAGCAGAAGGGACTTCCTTAAGGGAAAAGTCTTTGGGATTAGTTGGGAGACAGGAAACCAGCTCTTACAAAGCATTCAAATACCACAGATTCAAAGTAAAAGCTTTGCAAAGAAAACTACTTCCTCTTATACACAGCACTCAACTACCAAGCTTCAAGTTTCATCTTGGTGTACAGAGAGAAGACCACACTGCACACACAAGATTCTCCTCAAATTAACAGTTTTGCTAAAACTTGTACCAGGTTCCCAAGTATCCAAAATGAATATCAAAAAATTCTGCTCTGTCATATACTAATTCAATGCAGTTTTGTCAGATAAAGCAAGGGCTTTATTCAGAAGTTACATACTGCAAATCATATACAGTAAGTCATATTATTCATAAGGGGTCTGAACAAAGCAGAATTAGCTTTCTGGAAATTAATATTTTTGCTTTACTAATGGCAAGGACTCAGGAACAGATTCTAGCAGCAGCTATTGATTTTTACTTCAGCTTTGCTTCGAGTCAGATAAATCCCCTAAACGTCCTATTTTATAATTTCCTTGGGATTTTAGATATTGTATGAAAAGTAGATGTTCATTCTGCATCGTGCCTGTAATCTTACTGTCAGAAGAGGCAACAACACAGACATTCTTCAGAGGATTACTTCTTGTTTAAGAGGATTTACTACACATGGTCTCTGGACCTTCTTTTCTGAAGCAAGGTGAGAGCAGAATCTGCTTCAGGAAGCTGCCACCAACTGGCATTTCCCGTTACACTTGCCAGAGTATAACTTAGAGCACCAGTGGCAAAATAACATTTTGGGATACAGGAAGACTCCAAGAAGAGAGAACCAATAAGTATTGTGGGACCTGTGCTTTAACCCAAGAGCCTTATAGTGAAAACCATGCGCATCATTTCAAAGGAACATATACTGGTGTTACTCTTATTTTCTCCCAAAAAAAGAACGTAATTTATGACTCAGGATTGAGAAAAGAATCTGGGAAAGCTACTGAAAACAAAGACTAATGAGAGGCAACCTGAGTGCATGCAGAATGCTGATCACAGTTAGGTAGCTGTTATATATCATGTCAAGGGGACACAATGATACCACCTACAAATGTTACCTTTAACAGTAAGATGATAAAATTTCAACTTTCGCACCTTTTATTTTATATTTTTAATAAAAATATAAACTGACAAACATTATATAGTTCAGTGGAGACAAATGAACAAGGAACAATTTTATTCATTTTTCTTAGGAAAAAACTTTCACTGTTAGATTAAAAAAAGCAAAACACAATCTCATCATATATGTTGTATGGTTAAAAAAACTCTCTTCGGAATGCAGAACGGGCACATGAAAATTGAGGGCTTGAATAATATTGGGAAACCTTCGACAAGTTTTGAAAGCAAGTTTAAGTTATTAAGCAAATGAAGATCATAAATACCAACATCAACAGCATTATGTCAATCATTTGCCATGCTCTGCCTGGTATATTATAGGCACTGCACTTCAACAGATGCACCCTGCAAATTTTTGTAAAAGCAAGAGTGGCCAGATACCACGACGAATTCTGGAAAAGGTGGGAATCAAATCGGATGAAAATTTTCCCTCTTTGCTGTCATACTGCCAGCACTAAGGAGCACATCTACAGGCACAATGGGTTTACCCCATTCAAACTATGCCTGAAGTTATATCAAAAAAAAAAAAAAAAAAAGGTAATATTAAACTTGTCATCTGCATTGAGATTCATTCTGCAGCTACATTCCTTGCAATGCACCTACACTTGAACTGTGTTGATAACTTTGAGATTATAAAACTCTGATCTTTAGAATTCCAGGCTGTGAAAAGCAGCAGTTTCCATATGTGTAGAAGTTGAATTCAATTTTCCCCTTGCCAGCAGGCTACATATTTCCTTTTTTAATTGCACATTCTTTCCCTAAGTTTTAAAAAGTTTACACACTTCAGAAACTCAGTCAACTATTTAAACTACAATAATCACTTGCTGCCAGTTTTGCATGTCTTTTGTCATGATCCTAACTGTGCACAGCATTGCCAAAGCACGAACTGAACTTGTATATTCACAATTAAATACGAAGCTGGAGAATTGCTACAGTTGACAACACTGATCACGTTAAAGTGAAAACCCTCATGTGCAGCTTTCAGCAAGCTCTATTACTCTCTAGTAACCTAGTTTAAACCCTCCCCCACTACTTTTATAAGCCCCTTTTATCCCCTGCCCCCCACCAGTGCAAACCGCACTACCTCTCAGCAGGTTTCTCAAGGCATCATTCAGCAATGGGGAATTCAGGGAAATTAAGTCCAAAATTTAGACCAAAACTGCCAGCAGACAGACACAGGGCTTTGCACTGCACTCATTTGAGCTGTGGAACAAACAAGGGGGATTCTCTTCCTTCACACAGCTTTCCTTTTCTGAATACCATCTATTACTGTAAAACCCCCAAAGCTATTTAGAGATAGAAAGGGGAAGCTTTCCTGAAAGGTTTGGCAATAATTAGGTAGCAAGGTACGCACTGAACAATTCTCCATAATCAGACCAGAGAAACACTTGATATATACTTGCTTTAAATAGACAGCCATTACACATTCCTCAGTTTATATTGATGTGCTATAGCAAAATCAGCTGATTACATTTTTAACAAAATAAGCTATTTGTTCACACATAAAAATGTGATCATAAATTTCTCTTGTATATTTTGCAATATATCTTAAACATACACACACAAAAAAGCCTATTTTTGTTTTGAAAGTACACTGGGGAATGGGTTTCTCTTTTTTTCCCCTCCCTTTTACAGCCATCAGTCTCTCAAAAAGTAGTTGTGATGATTAATCTCCGGTCTTAACAAGGACAGCTGACAGATACATCATGTTTTGCGCTATAACCACCAACAGGCAAAGTCAATTAACTTATTATTATTATTCCTGACCATCCAGTATTTATGAAAAAATGAAAACTTATTATCTAATACATTCAACTGAAACATTAAGAGTACAGAAAATCATTTCACAAGGCCATTTTGTTTTGATAAATCCATAATCCTTCACATTGAAGTGAACTAAAAAATGATAAAGCCTTTTAGAAGTACCATTCCTGTAACAGATTTCTCCATACGTTTATTATCTCGAAAAGAACCTTAGCACAATTCCCTCTAAAAAAACCCCACCAGGCTAAGGTCAATCTTTTATCCATCTCCTTAACAAAAGAAATAAGCCACGCTGCTTTTGATCGAACTCTATGTTGATAAAGAATATTTTGACAAAAAAAAAAAAAAAAAATCGAAATTCAGTGCTAAGGATGGCTACCAAGTAAGCCACTACATTATTCCAATCTCACATCACTACAGTTTTGGATTACAATGAGGGATACAAAAAACTAAAATAAGAACAAGACATGCCAATAATGCTGCCTGCAGATTAAAAAAAGTCCTGGGTCAGAGTACAAGGGATTTCTATGAAATTTCAGCAGAAAATGCCAGTATTAATAAGCTGATGGAACAGTTTACCAGTACCAGCATCACTGGATGCTTCGGTACACTTGCTATAAGCAGCCTTTTCTCACCTTGGTGGACAAACTGCAGCTAAAAGCCTAACAAGCAAAGGTGCTTAAATTCACATAACCATAAATCTCATCAGTTCACAAGAGAATCTTGTGGCATTCTATTTTTGCCCTAGCTTATTACAAGTTACCAGTAGTTTGCTTGAACGCAGTAAATCCTGTACCTGGCAACTACAGCCTTTCCAAGCTTTTCATGAACGCTGTATTCGAGCAATGCTGAAGGCAGGATGCAAATAGAGGAGAGCAGGAGGAAAGGAAGCCGGGTGTAATGATGCAACAAAATCCTATTCCCCATTTGTATTCTGCCTGAGTAAGAGGAAGAAAGTCAGAAAACCACCAGCACATTCACACGAGGAATATAAATAGAAGATTTAGTAAAGAACTATTCTTCTAAGCATTGGCATTTGACACACATTCAAATTTTAGTTATGTACTGAATAATTACAAAAGGCAGGCTTGTTGATCACAAAATTGGAGAGCTATGCAGAATTTGCATATAGACGGATTTAATGCCAATATGACACACAAGTTGTCTGTAATGTACACAAATACAAATTACAGTCAAAGACATATAACATAGGAGGTGACAACAACTGTAGGTAGCTATTTCCCATTGGGGATACAACTGCATGGTGCATTTGGCAGTAGTTATAGAAGAGGAAAGACAGAGCTCGAGAACCATAAACAAGAGATGTTAAACTGGGAGTCTTGGCACTGAGGAAAAAATGTCATCAGGATAAGAAAAAAAAAAAAAAAAAAAGTGAAGCAAAATAAGCAACATGGTTCACAAGAGATTTAAACATACAGCACAGTGAGAAAGGGGAAACAGGGGTTTCAAGGGCAACTTGCAAACTTGCAGCTCCCTTTTCAGGAGAGTCCCCCAAGGACAGAGTTATTGCAGAGTACAGGAGTAAAACTTTCTTAGGGGAAGCTTTGGTGATGTTGGGGTAGGACAGAAATCACTCCACACATTTATTATAAACCACTGCATAAAATAAGCAAAAACTATCTCAACCTACAAGCAGAATGCAGCATTTAGATGAAATCTGCAAAACCTAACATACTATATCTATGCTAAAGCAAACACAACATAAACCCTAAAGCCAAACATGACACTTGCTGCATCCTAACACTGAGAGGGTATTTTTAAACATATATAGGAGACCCCAGATCCTCAACAACATATTTATTTTAGTCCTTTTGCCATTCACATTTAAGATGGGAATCATGGTTACTCTCTATGAGTACAGGTTTCCGTTGCCAACCTTGCGATGGAGTGTGGAAGCCAGGCTGAGTACATGGCATAAAATGATCCAATTATTTCAGTTTCTGTTAGGGGATACCAAATTCAGTGGTCCGATGGGGTGAAGTGGTCATAGCCCCATATTTTGAGGTCTGGCAGGCACCAACTGTGCAATTTGTACCTCAAATACTGAGGTGTTATGGAGCTGCTATATTGAAAGCAAATTGGCCTTTATTTTAAAGCATGGAAAACATATAAATATATCAATTTGAAACTCTCTCTGCTGTACGTGTCAAGGGGAAAGGATAGGTCCCCTTTAAAACAAACAAAAAGTCTGAAGAGAGGGCATTATCAATGCAAGCTCTTGTGCCCACTGCAAACTAAATTAATCACAGATATCCTATAGACGGCACGATCCAACAAATACAAAAATAAAGTTGTAAGTCACAATATCAGCTTCAGCAAACACTCTTACTCATGTTGCCAAAATGCCCAAGGAGAAGCCAAGCGCCTTTGGGGCAAGAACTGTGATCACTGAGCGAAGCCTCTGATGAGAGCAATGCATGGAAGAAAACTAAGATGTTTCCTTGCTGGAAGGTGGAGCATAACAAGGCAGCACTTGATAGCATGACGGGCAGCAGTCTCTTCAGACACAGAATCTCAGCATGTTTATAGGCAGTTTCTCACAAGCAGAAGAGGAGTCAAAGCTCCTTTTAAATCAGCAAACAAGGAAGGCCAGATGCATGGGTGAACATAAAGGGAAGATGGTCAAATAAGAGGTTAAAAAAAACCTAAACCCTCAAGAGCTATGGATAATGCACCACAGCTGTTCTGTGGGAGCTACAAGGCACTCATTTTATCTTAAAGATTGCTTTTTTGGAAAACATGTCCTTCATCACAATCTTCTTTTGGCCTGTGGCCCAGGGACCAACAAATTTGCCATGGTCAGGATACAGTTTTGCATATTTCTCTCATGCTAAGAAGCGTAAGAAGATCTGGGATACACAACTGTATCAAGGGGCAATGTTGCCATCAGCCCATAAGTAGTATGTGAGCAATTCTCATTGCCAGTCCAGCCAGCACCTGCAGCAGGTCTGGCTACAAGTACAGTAACAGCTCCTAGTCCCCTCACAGCTTCTCCAGATCTTCCAAATTTTTTTAAAGAAATGATTTCATAGCTAAAGGCAACCCAACTCATGTTGCTCCTACATGCTACATACCCAGCTCCATACGGTACACAGAAACTTGCAGTCAACAGCTCGGAGGACAGGTCAATACCCCAAGTACCAACACGGCCAAAGATTAATCACATCTTAAACTGGTCATGGTGCCCTAGCTCCTCAGGGACAGATGCTCCAAAGTTTATCTATGGAATGTGAAAGGCAGTGGTCATTTTTGGTTGGACGGTGTAAGTATGAACTGATTTGTTGTGGAATTCGAGTTTACATACTTCAAATCGCTAATACTTAGTGAGGTGCTTTTTAATCCCTTGGGAATTAATCTGAAATAATCCTTGGAGTTTAACTATACCAAATTTCTTTGAATTTACTACAATAATCTATTTTGGATCACCTGTACATGACAACAAGATGGCAGCACACGGTCACTGGCTGCAACTACTGCATGTGCACTCTTACATACTAGAAACACAAAACAAGAACTTCACTGTAACATCACTACTTCATAGCAATTAACAGCAATTTTACTTTTCTCTAGATTGTTGTGTGAGGCTAAGGACCGATGGTTCCTGGACTATTTGTGACAATACATAACTTTATAGTGGTTAGGATACTGAATTTACAATGTATTATTCCTAAGTCATAAGTCTTACAAGAAAGAAAAACTCTCAAGAATACACCAGGATGAGGTGCCTCAGAGGACGGTACCCTGTAATCCCTACCTCTGCCACCTAAAGTGAATTAGGCTATTTAAGGGTCTCTTACTTAATACAACTCCAGAAATTTGTAGGTGTGTCTTAAATTTTGCAGGAATCTTGGAAAAAAAAAAAAAAAAAACTAAGTTATATTTTAAGCTTTGTGAAATTGGAAGAAAGAATACATAAAGAATACATAACAAAAATGAGCCAGAAAATTTTGTACTGTACAAAAAGTATTTCCCAAAGATGTGCACAATGAAAATACCAGAGAACATGGGATACCCTTTTAGCATACATGTGTAAAACCAGCAGTTAAAAACAAATAAAGCTGCATCCCTCTCGGTTTTACAGCAGAAGAGCAGAACAGTTAATCTGAAAACCAAGAGAAGGACTTTCGCACAAGTCACAGGGCAAAGCTCAACACTAGCTCAGTTGATGAAACAAATTCAAATTACCTGTCTGTTTGCTTAGAAAACTGCTATTATGAAGTTGGCATCCAAAAAATCAAACAGACTTTGATTAAAATATTTTGATGTTAGGAAGATCCCAGATGAAGCGACAGTCACGCAGCACCTGCCTTTGTGACTGTGGAAACTTCTGCAAACCTCTCATTCAAACATGAGCCTGTCAAAAACACAGTAGTACAGGATATATTGAAACAACATGATTAGAAATCAACTCCTCCCATTAATTTCTTATAGAAAACAGGTGTCTTGGAAAGATTGTCATCACAAACAACATAACCTATTCAACCAATGAACTTCTGTTATGCCTAAGTCGATATAAAGCTTCTTGTTATCATGCTGATCAACAGGTTTTAAAATATCATTTAATAACTCAGTGAGAAGAATCAAAGCAACTCTGGTAGCAATAATTTATCCAAATTAATAAAACAGAATAAACAATTAATAAACACTAAATTATTAACAATGTTTGAATGTTCACATACAGAGTTGGGGGCCATTTTTCTTTTCTTCCCCTCTCCATTTTTTTATGTTTTAAATAGATCAAGTCAAAGCAGCTTTTTAAGTAAGATGAATTTTAATTTATAGAATTATCTCTGCACATTATCCTCACCTGGAACAAATGCAAAATAGCTCAGAGCTACCAATTTTACAGTTGACCTTGCATTAAAGGTGCTCACAGTTATTTTAACTACCTAACTCTCACAGGTTAATTCTACCCACACCATTAATTACACAAGATCATGACCAAAAATATACTTGCAAAATTGCCTGGCAGTTTTAAGCAACTCACTTGTGAGGAAAGACTTTACTTTCAAAAGGTGCCAAGAGAGACACCAAAAAGACCTTAAAGGTATCTGGATGCACTCCAATAACGATGCACCAGTTGTCAGTTTCAAGAATTATCAATCCAAACTGGTAGTAGAGGGAATGAAAAATTAGCTGTCTGCTATTTTGTTTTGCCGGTAAATACTATGATCTGAGATGTCTGAGATGTAAACTCCCCTAAGAGCAATGCATCTGCAGGATCTTTATTTCAGGTAAGTCACTGCTGCTGTAGTTACTGACCTAGTGAACCACAAGTAAAAATTCTTCTTTTAACACCATAATCATTTAGCAGTCATTGAGGAGTGGTGTTTCAGAACGCTCTACTGGAGCTTATTCATCAGGAATCGCATCAAATAAGACAAATGCTGTGAGAAATTAGAATTGTGTATAAAATATCCATTAGTATAGAAGTATTCTTTCTGCACTATAAAGCTTACTGCAATGTGAAAGTGCTATCAGGCTGAAGAAAACAATGTTTTTTCATTTTTCTTCAATTTTTTTTTCCTGAATTGATCTTTCTATTTCTTAAAAGCTGCCTTATAAACAACATAATACACATGTTCTTAAGAGAAGAAAACACAGTTATGAGCAAAAGCTTTTTTTTTTTCCTAATTCACAGATCATTCTACAGTCCTCCTCATACTTGATGAGCAGGTATGGATTACTGCATGTGGTCACGGTCTATTGAGGTAGCAAGAACTGCAAGTTAGTTACCCCAAAAAATGTTTGCACCCAATGGTGACTAAAATTAAATTAAATTAACCTTCCAAGCAAGAACATCCAACTTCTTTCTTGGTAAGGAAACAAGACAAAAAAAACGAAGGAGAAAAATTACAATGGTCTAGATCCCTCCCACTCTTCCATCAAGGCCTTCAAGGATAAGATTTGTTACAGATACTAGTATGTTTCACCATGAGTCATTGAGTTTCTTGAAAGCTGCAGAATGAGATAACCTGAAAGACGGAATTCAGGACAGGCAGCTGTCCAACAAGGCAGAGAGGAAAAGATGTAAATGAAATCTGGTGCACTTCATTCAGTATCCTTCCTTTTTTTTTTTCTACCTACATCTTTAAGAAACATTTGTAATTGTGTTGCCTATTCACAAAGTCACGGATGTTTTTAATTTGCACTCTAATTTAGCCTTAGTTAAGAGTGATTCTAAGGTAAATAAATAATAGTGGATTTCTTATTCGACATGTAGCTACCACTTCTGCCAATTACGCTACCGAATGTCCCAGGCGTCTTCAATAATTTTGTGTAAATATAACTTAATATATATCGCAAATTCGCAATATGAAATTTCAAAAGTTATCAGTTGAAGAGGTTGTGATAAAGCAGATTTGATAAAGCAGATTGAGTAAAATTCTAAAAAGAAACAAAAATTAACATTTGTTAATTATTCCATTTTTTTCCCTTCTCATACTTTGCTAAAAGTATTTGTGGATATTTTTGTCTTTCCGTTCCTCTCCTTAGCTACTTCACATACTCCACATCTTTCCCTTTAATTCTGTAAGGATTTTGTTAAACCGATGAAGCTTGTCTCTTCAACAGATGTTTCTATTCCCTTAACTTTCTTCACCTGTATGCTTCTTCCTCTTTCTTTATTCCTGCTTTACTTCCCTGTTTCAGATTTAAGATTTTTCCTAGGAATTTTCAAGTTTCCCATCTTCTAAAACCCAAGAGAGTAAATTGCTTTCAGATTTTTTTTATGCCTGACCCCAGAACTTTCAAGGTATCCCAGCAGATTACAGAGTACTGTTATCAAAGCACCTTCCCACCCATCAGGCTGAAGAGGCTGAATGTGTGAGCACTCGTTTCTTCGAACAGGGCAAGGGCAGCAACTACCTAGAAGGGTTAGCCCTGCAACCCAAGACATCCTGATTTAAACACAGTGCCAGTGCAATCCAGCCCCTGAAAGCAAGTTTAGGTGTATGTTTGAGACGCATCTATATTCAGTACAAAAGCTCCCACAGTGCAGCTGATGGTATTTTTGCTTTGTTCACCTTCATTTTCAGCCAAAGCTGGCCTTGCAGCTGAACTCTGCTTATCAGCTCACTTGCTGCTGCAACACCTTGCTTAAACCGGCACTGCAACCTCCTGGACATGGTTACACACACAATCATGCAGGTTCTTCCATGCAGATTGGCCATCTTCCCTCAGAAATCAGGCCCACACAAACTTCTTCGGTAATGGTGGGGCTACATAAGCTTTGAAAATTCAGACATGCTGCAAGCAGGCACATATGTGCAGCAGGAAGTGCTATGAGGCCTTTATACATCCAGGAATCTGATGTTTAAATACACATACCAGGCTAGCTCCTGGCAAATACGTATAGACAGTTTCACATTGAAAGCTCTCATGAGAAGCATTAAGCTATTAAGTTGTGTGCTGATGTCAGGCATCTTTTGATTAATCTTTCACTCCTCTAATCCACAGCCACATTTGACTACTGCTAGCTGTGCTTGGCTGAGGGCATTCTGAAACTTAACATTAAAATAACTCTACTGCTAGATGCATGCCCTACTTGGCAATATTTTTTTTTTGCAGTTATAAGCGACTGTGATGGTCTTCAGTCTTGGAGCAGTCTTTGGGAACAAGAAATTATCATTTTCAGAAACTGGGCAAAGATCTTAAGGTTCTCTTGCTTACAGTCTGCTGTAATGAACCGCTGTAACAATCAACAATATTAGGGAGTAATCAAAAATTAAACAATGTGAAAGTTAGTAAGAATCTTTAAAAGATGCGACTTCTCTCAGCAAGCCTTGAATATCTCAGTGGTTGAAAACCACCATTTTCAGCTATACCAGTGGTGTGTTAGGCCAGCCTGGCTTACAGCAAGATTACAGAGCTAGGAATTTACATTATCCATCAACCTCTAAGCAGCAATTTTCCTGTCAATCACATTAACCTTGATATGGGTGTCTCATTTACATTTTTTGGCCTTAATCTGGAACCTGGTTGCTTCCTAGATTGCTTCATAGGCATTTGATACAGATAAGATACAGGCAGATTCACATCATTGCCATGCCCTGACCTTCCATGCAAGTTCCTTTTTGTTTCTCTTAATCTGTTTAGAAACATGTCATCAGGGTTGTAGTACTGGCTTACCCACATTATTTGACACAATAGTCTAAGATTTCAGGATTGAAAATGTTCAGAATTATTGGAACTAAGGAAGGGGAAAGAAAAGAAAAAAAAAGCCAAAGAGCAAATATATTGCCAGATTAATTTTATGAGATAAAAAAATATGAAAACAATAGGGTCTGTTGGCTGTAAGTAATGGCTTGCAGGGAATAGCTACTTTATCTTCGTAAATAGTAATTCAGCTTCATTATGTCACCCAATTTAAAGTTTTGATAGTCTTACAAAGAAGAGCCTCTTACAGTGGCTCTTCTTCATACAGTGATGCAACTCCATTAGATTTAAAAAACAGACCTTTAGGAGTATTTGAAAGCCAAACACAGAAATACTCTGAATATGAACAGGAAACAAGATTCATTTACCATTAAATGCCTATCATAAGAAAAATAAAATGAAGCACAGAGCATGACATCAACACTTCTACACGTTACACTCTAGCTTTAATAAACATATGAGAATTACCTATCTGTTTATATGCCACTTCATATTACTAGTATACTTCTAATAAAAACTACAATCTTTGGGATAACACTAGTATCAAGGAAAAAAAAATCTTTTATCTTTTCTTGCATTAAATATAATTCCATATAAAACAGATGAGCAGATTTTATAACGCCTAGAAGTTTGTCTGGAAAAGAAAAGCTAAATAAGAAACATAAACAGTTAAAGGAGAAAATAAGAGACGACGAGACTGCAATCTGCACAGGAAATGGAAAAAAACAATGGGATAGAGTAAACAGTGCCTGGCACAGAAAAATAACTCCTCCCTAAAGAACATCAAAGGTCCTAAAAAACTATGTTCTCTCAATACCTTCAGGTCTGATTCAAATTCCTAGTTAAAAGCTAATGATATATTGTGTTATCTCTGTGAAGAAAAGCAAAACAGAGAGAGGCGCGTGCTGAAGATAACACGGACACGTTTCCCCATCGGGCATGACAGACTCAGTCCACCTTTTATCTAACTGCGACAATATCCACCCAAACTGCACTGTTTTTACTCTTCCAACACGAGGCCACATTGGAGAACACGAGCTCATGCCTTTAGGGGCTACTCATATACTGAAACCTGGCATCCAGCATCTAGGCTCAGGAAACAAATGTTTTACTAGAAACCCTGAAGCATCCCGTATTCAGGAATAAAACCAAGGGGAAGCAAGCAAGCTCATTCCCAAGCAGCAGGGGAGTCCAAAACTGCCCATTCTGCCTGCCACCTGCTCTGACATGCCAGGAAACCTCCCACTTCCACATAAAAGCAGCCAAGGGAAGGAGGGCTGCAAGCAAAACGACGCACACGGGGCTGTGCACAAGTGCCTAAAGGAGAAGCATGTGTGGCACAAGCACAGTGGGCCTCCTACCTACTGCTAAAAGGAGTTTTACTGAGCCAAAGAACAAGAACATGTCCTGGTTAGCATGTTCAGCTTGGAGAGGCAGAGCATTTACTTCTCCCATCTCTCTTACATAGAAGTAGTAGGGAAAAAAAATAATAATGTAATAAGGTGTAATAAGGCTGGGTAGATGAATTCCTATTTTCAATGACGAGCAGTCTTCTCCATTTGAAATTTTCCAGTTTTAAATTTTCCAGTCTTCCTTTCTCCCTGCACAACTGCATTTAGAACAAAAACAGAGAAGGTGATTTTTTGCCATCACAAAGGAAGAACTTAGCATCAAAAGTGCCACCTACACACTCTATGTCACAACTTCTCCTGCAGCACATGCAAAACAGTTTCCATTTCCTGTGCAGTATTAATGTAACCACATCTAAGTTGCAAAAGTGAAGCTAAGACTCTGTTCAAGAGTAATATACTAAGGAGAACAGAAAAATATAAAAAATGAGAAGGCAAAAATTTCAGCAGTCGTCAGAGACACTATTAGACAAAGCTAATACAAAATAATAATGTTAAAATTCTTGATAGGATTATTCAAAGCATAACAGAAAGAAAAAAACAAGTTTGTTCGCAGTTTAACTCATTAGGGTTGGTATGAGAAGCAGTTATACTGTGAAACCTACCCCTGATTTTACTAAATGAATTACACTGTTTATAAGCACTATTCATTAATTTTGAAATAAGCAGCTGCCAAATCTCAGATGACATCAGAAAGCACTTAAAACCTTTCTTTGTGTAGCAGGATACTTTAACATTAGCTTCTAGAAATGTTGTCTATTTTTCCTCAGGGGGAGAATAGGAAGTTTCCTGACATTTCAAGTATAAGCTCAATAGATGTGGACAATTCATGGAAAGCATGTTCACTGATCCCATTTATCAGTGGATGTCAGAAACTCTTCAACTAAAATGATAAAATAAAATCTAGATCCTGCTGTCCTCAGAATACTTCTAAAGCAAAATTCTTCCATAAGCCTTCCAGGCTTGCACGTGTTTTTAGCTGCCTAAGAAGGCTGTTCTCTTACAAATAGAAAAACATTGTTATTAACCAAATTGTCACAGTTTGCTTTCAAACACCCAAACTTTTGGAAAGAAAATGTAATGGGAGACTGTCTCCTTCAGCATTTTTTTCTGAAACAGCACAAAAAATAAACTGCACCAAATTAGTGTTGACATAATTTTTAATATTTCAGCAAGATATGATGAATGAGATTGTCTATGGAATTTGAAATCTGAGAGAATTATTTTCAGTGATTGTACCCAAGAAGATTAATAGTTGCCATTTCAAAAACATATGTTTTCAGAAAGACCATAATGACAAAATAACCAGTAAAGGAGACTTTTTACCTTAAGAATATATGTGTCAAAAAGCTGAAGTCACTATCGAAGGAGGAAATCAAGAGCACTCTGCCAAATCGAAGAGGGAAAATAATAACAAACCTCAAAACTAGAATTTCCTAAATGCAAAAAGACTAGTATCTTTTGCAAATATATTCAGAACAAAAAGGTTGCTTGCCTGTGCTTTCTCTCTCAATCACATACACACACCTCAAAACAACAAAACTGACAAATCTGAAAAGAAACAAGATGATACAAACCCACAACTTGACACAACCTCAAGATCATGAGTCACTTAAGTGTGCTCTGCCCACTTGCTTGTTGACAACTATTGGAGGCAGTCTCTCTGAATTTTCAGAAAGGGTTAAAAAGATTCATCACCAAAAAATCTCAAAAAAATGAACAGACATGAAATAAGGGGAAATCATTCTTCTACAGCAGTAATTATTAAAAAAAAAAAAAGAAATAGAAAGTAGGAATAAAATTTTGAATGGTGCAATGAAAAAGTTTGCTAATGTTATAGAATTATCCAAATAATAAAAATTAAAACTGTGAAGAAAACAGATGATTTCACAAATACTAATTGCATAATAAGACAGATGGTAGAAATCAGAACTAAGGACATCAAATTAAATAATCAAGACGAAGATTTATTTAAATCTGCTTTTCTCCTTTAACAATCCCTAGGTAAGCTATTAAATTTAGATTGCCATGGATGCTAACAGTCAGTATAATTATTAATAAACTAAAGAAAGTCCAGAAAAACCTTCACATTTAGGGGTTCACCATCTTCAGCTAAGAAATATCTGGACTGCAGATTGTTAAAATAGTATCAGAAGTATCTCAGTATGTTAGCACTCTTAAAGTGGTTTTTAGCACTCTTAAAGTGGTTGATTTTATATGAGATTATAATAATGCATCATTTTATATGAGGGATACTAAGCAAGTCCTTTACAGACCTTGCAACAAACACTGACATTGAAAGTTTCACATATCTGTTTTTAAACACTCAACATCAGGCATTCCTCTTAAGAATGGACAAAACATACAGTACAACAGAAGGATGGAAAGTTAGGTGGAAGGCATGCACACCAATATAAAACTTATCAGTAAAATAAAGTATATTTTTCTTTGTAAGAATTTGACTTTAATACTCAGTAGCAGAAATGCTCAAGTCTGAGGAGCTTGTGTCTGTAACAAAACCATCTACTAAAGGCTGTAAATCGCTACCTTCCCCATGTGCTCATGGGACCTTTCCTTTGCCCTGGCCTAAGTGCTCTCCTCAATGGGAAACTCAAGTCACTATATAAAATCCTGTTCACGTTTTAAATTTCTCTTTCCACTCTCTTAAAACTCCAGCACTGTAGGATAGCTAAAACATCATGCAAGTGGTTTAAGGTCTAAAGCGACTCTTATGATTAAGGGCCTAAAACTACAGTGGAACACAAACAAAACTATTAATTCCTGGAAGCCCATCTCAGGTATATACTACAATTAAAGGGAACATCCAAGCTGCCCCAACTTGAGGACTGAGCATCTAAGCTCCAATGTAAGGAGGTAGCCTGCTTGGAAGATGCCTTTATGCATCAGCTGGATTCACATGAGATGCTATATAACCAAAAACACTAGTTCTCCATGTGTGATATTCAGCTTGCTTACCAGGTCTGAAATTGTAATACAGAAATAGAAACTAAAATCTGTGTCATTACGACAGTACACTACCAACTGATTCTGTAGTATTTTATTTTAACTTAACCTGACCTATCTTATATATAGGATGGGAGGTGCTCAATTAATAAGAAGCTATTTAAAGCATTTCAGTCTACTGTGATCACAGACTTTGGGGCTTGCATTGTTTTTTTTTTTTTCCTCTGCTAAAACTACCAGATATTCAAATCCCAGTCTGAAAACAGAATTAATACACTTATTCTTGTGGTTTTATGAGACACATTACTATGCATAAATCTCAGAGCTTCACAAATATTAGTTTATCTAGAGTCCAGTGTAAATCTGTAAGAAGACAGTAGAATTAAAAGCTTCCATTAATGTTAAATGCTCAGTATACAAGCATTTTATTAGATTTATATACCCAGTGACTACATTCAGCTGAATTCAAGTGGAGACCTCAATAGTCTGTTCATTCAGCTAGACTCCTGGGTTTCAAAGCCAGCTCCCTGAAGTTATTAACTCCTAATTACTAGTTGTCAGGAAAAGATTTTGTTTACATGACTATTCTAATACCTTAGGCAAATTCTGTAGCCAGGTAGGGATAAAACCCAGCACTCCACATTCAAGTGTTCTAATCAAAAGATCTTCATTTCTTTTTCCTATAACTGCATGTTTCATATAAAGGTTTAAGACTTCACAGGAAAACGTACTAAAAAGTTCTATAGCTTGTACAGGTGGTAGTTAAAATATCAAACCACCAAATCATTTTGCTTAATGGCTTTACTTCACCTAAAGTTGCACTTTAGGGTGAGGTAATTTGATTTAAAAATTCTTAATGATGGTCAAGCTGTAACATCCTCTGCAAGTTATTCAACAAGAAGCACTGGAAACTCCCCACATGGTGGAGTCAGTGAGCAGGCTATTGGCACAGCACGTACCCGTGCCCCTTGGGGAACTCATTCGGCACCGATCTGCCCGACACTTCCAACTGCTGATGCTCAGGAATCACAAGGAGGTGATCATTTAAGATTCATATAGCAACTCTGTGAAAGGCACTCCAAAATGCCCTGCCATGTTAATCCTTCTGCTTTAGGTTTCTGCAGATGAGCGAAGCTCCAACCCAGATGTTTAGATCAGGCAAGATTATTCTATCAGCAGAGGAAACATCCATCCAAGTATCTTTATCTTTAGCACAACTACCAGCACAGCATCACTGCTCCATCTAGTTGCTCATCCTTGTCCTTTCATTCTCTAGTGAATGATTTCCTATTTATCCTCAGTCATTCATCGTTCCCCTGGTTTACAGCACAAACTACACACTACACCTAAATTGCCTGTATTTATTCATCCACTTTTCCCTTGCTTTTTCTCAAGGCAAGCACACACATGCTGAAAGGTCCTTTTTTTCCTTTTGTATTGTTATAAAAATAGCCACACTATGCAATACTCACCGTAAAGGAAACAAAACAGTTTTAATAAATACTTCTACTTGTCAATTTTGTTGTATAATGATCTTAGGTTATACCAAAAATACTTCATCAGATAGAAATGTGTGTAGCACCATTACTTGTTGAAACAATTATATGACGAGAAGCAAAAGAGCTAATGGCACAAAAACAAGTTAGGATGCAAACAGAGAGCAAAATAATGCATTAAAATTAAAATAACAAAATTAAAAGGGAATAAACAAGTGCAGAATACTGTTTTATTTGCAGCCATGCTTGATCTTCCACATGAATATTAAAGCCACAGAAAAACATCCAAAAATTTTGTGGGTTTCAAAAAGTCATTAGCTACTTCTATATTTAGAGTATTCATAACTACCCTGATTCAATTTAAAGGAAGCTGTTTTGCTGCTGTGTGTTGCCTAAGCAAATAAGATGAGTAAAACAGGAAGCTTGCACTATACTATGTACGACTCCAGCAAACACATGGGGCTCTGCTCCCTGTCACCTCCCCAGAGAAGCAAAGCAACATGACCACAAGGTATCTTCAACGAGAAGTACCATGGTCACAGGAAAAAAAAAAAAAAAAAAAAAAAAGAAAACTTCGAACAACATACCCTGGATATGCTGGAAAAAAGTAAATTTAAGGTTTTAAGTCAGTACTGTCTACTACAAAGATCTGCAAAATGCCAGAGAACTAAACTGCATTTCTTCTGATGCTTTATTATTTTCCTGTCTGCTTAAAAGCAGCTTCTTCCAAATACACAGTGGCAGCAACAGCAGCTCTATAAGTGTATTAGGTAGCAGACAATATTTTGGATATGCACCCTCTGCGGATGACCTCCAAAATATCTTACTACTATGCTTACTCACAGCTGTATTGCACCACTGCTTCTTCAAATCTGTTAGCAGACAGCCATGACAGCCCAACACTGAAGACAAACCAGAGTAGGCCATAACATCAGAGAGCCTCTGGAGGCTTTTTTTATCCCTCTCAGAAGAAGCTACAAGAGGAGTGGGGGGAAGGAAAAAGTAAAATAAAATAATCAAGAAAACCCAGAGCATCACAGGTGCTGAAGCATGGTCAGGTGAAATGCATTTCCTGGTCTTTTAAAAAAAAATCAAGATGATTTTGCCCAAGTCTTTTTTCCCCAAATCAAATCATGAAAAGCTTAATTTTTATGAAGGTCTCACATCAAAAACTATTAAAAAACAACAAAAAATCATTGTATATTTAAGGCTGCTAAAACATAGTATGCTAAACTGGAAACACTGAAAAAAAACTTTGTCAAACCAATCAATGGAAATTTAATTTAATTAATTTAAAGTTAGTAGAAGCTAAAAAGATCATGTAATCTAATGGCCTGTTAATTACCCATCTTTACAGTTACACTTGCTGTCCACTGCCCCAGGTAATGACTAATACATATAAACACCCTTCTGAAATAAGAGGTTGGATTAGACAGTATAAACTTAGTCAAGATAACCTGTTTGCACTAATGTAACATTATTAAGAATACAGGAACAGACCAGCATGGTTCAGCATGCTTGTAGTGTGGCAATAACTTGCATAGGGCTGCATTACTTCGTAAACCACTTTTGATGGCCTTCAAAATATCCTCTGGACTTTATGAGTCCCCAGACAACATCCTCAGCATAAAAGGACTGTTTACTAGGGCAAGGGACTACTTTATCAGCCCCACTCCCACCACTATTCCACTTCCTTTAAAATTCAACAGTTTCTTGAACCAAATTGCGGCAATCATAATTACGAAATCATATTTGAAGGTTACAAGAAGGCATTTTTTAACCATCAAACAAAAATTCCTGAGTCTGTTTTATCTCACTGTTCCATTTTTCTAGTAGTTGGCTTAATTTCCTTGATACACGCCCAAAAATGCAATGTGTCAACTACTTTAGTTGCCCACTCAGCAGGAAGCAGCACTACTAGATGCTACCTGCCACCTTCATGAATTGAGAGCTACCACAATCAGCTCCTCAGATATCTACATATATCCCATGCAATCCATGCTTTAACCTAGAAAGTTATCACTCCTCCAGAACATATGCAGTAACTCAAGTACAGCTTGGACAAAAGTTGTCTTCCTTAACTAAAAACCTGAAGCATTTTAGAGACCCAAATATCTGTACCCAGCAATAACCTGATTATCTCATTCTAACACGACCTGAATATAGATAAAAGCAAATTCCGGCAAGAGCATCAGAAGTGGGCACACAGATTTAAATACTAAAAACACTTTCTTAGTGATATGGTCATGTGAAAAATCTCAAATTCTAAAATATATTTTTATATTATAATTAAAGCAAGATAGAAAATTATAGAAAAAATCCCTCAAAAGTAGACAATAACAATGGATATATAATTATAATGTCATGTTATCATTAGGATTTTTTGTTTTGTTTTATAAAGAAACAAAATCTTAAGAATCTAGTGGAAATGGGTATTTAAACCCACAACAGTTTGAAACAAAACTTTCTCAACTCTCCCAATAACAAAAATTCTCTACATTTTATTCGCCTTCATTTTCACAAACATAAAAAGTTCTGAAATGCACGAGAAAAAGTTGTTAAGTTTCCTATCAGGAATGTTTATTCAAAGATATGTCATTTTCTTCAATTCCCAATTCTTCCTTTGTAAATCCAAAAGCAAAAGATTATTTACCTGAAAAACAATCTATAAGACTACATATATATATATATATATATATATATATATATATATACACACACACACACACATATAATAACTGTAATAGAGGAGCTCCAGATTTCAAAATTCAGAAAATTTTCCTCAGAGAAGTAGAGTTAATCCAGCAGAGGTATAATTAAGCAGTAACATAATCATCACTTTGCAGAATAAATTAGATGTCTGTCCAGAGATGCACAGTGATCATTTAAATAGCATCTATCTTTGCCACTTAGTACTCATTCAAACTCTTCTTAAAATCATAAAGATTAACTTTTTGAAATACAGACTTAGAAAAAGTGTGAATCGTACCACTTCCCCATTGAAGAAGGCCATCAAGGAAGTAAAAAAAAAGAAACAATCTTGTCTCCATTGGTTTTCTTTTGCTTAAAACAGCCTTTTTTCCAATAAAAAAATTCAGTATAAACTTTTGTCTGAAAGCACATTCTTGAAGTTAAATAACCAATTTACTCTTTCTGCATATCTTCTAGAAGATTGAAGGATGGTGCCCAAGCAATTCTAGTAACTACTTTCTTCTATAAGCAAACATAAGGACATGAAATCCTTTACAAAATCTTCACAAACAAAATGAAAAACAAACGGAGTTTTAGATCTTACAATGAACAAATAGATCTACATTCTAAATATATTCTATGATCTACATACTTCATTCTGTTCAAATTCAAGAAATGTAATAGAATTTAGTTTGGAGGGGAACTCTGGAGGACATTTAGTTCAACTCTCCTCTGCTAAAGCAGAGCCAATTAGACCAGGTTCATCAGGGAGCTGACAAGCAGAGTTATGAATGTTTGCAAAGCTGGGGGGTCTCTCTGGGCTCTCAGGTCACCTGTAGGCTGAACTCCAAATACACTCACAGAGATTACTCTATCCCACCAGGTAGACTGTTAAAAGACATGAAATAGTATTGGTCAAAGAATTGATCCTAGAGTGATGCCACTAGCAACCTCCTGCCAGTTGGACTTCAAATCATGGATCATAATCCTCCAGATCTGGCAGTCCAGCCAATTTTCCACTCATTTAGTGCCCCTCTCACCCATTTGGATATAAGTATATTATGGCAGAAATCTCAAAAGTCTTGCAGTCTCACAGACTTGTCCTTTGCAGAAAATCACCTTCTGCATCACACCAGATTTATACTGCTTAGGCTAAAAAATACACACACACACACAAACCCAACAGAATTAAGAAATTAAAAGAAATTAAGAAATTAAAAGAAATTAAGAAATTAAAAGAAATTAAGAAATTAAAAGAAATTAAGAAATTAAAAGAAATTA
>JAUBNY010000919.1:1875393-1902999 GCA_032275445.1 Crypturellus soui
AGCCTGTGCCAGGGCTCTGTCACCCTCACAGGAAAGAAGTTCTTCCTCACATGGAGGTGGAACTTCCTGTGTTTTAATTTGTACCATGAAACCTCTGTAGTTCTGTTTTGAGCAAAATAATTTACAAAATAATTTAGGTGAGGACAAGTAACATCATCACTTCATAATTTAGCTAATAAACCTTGGTCAGAAAGTTTCATGTCCAGGAACAGTGTCCTCTTGTAGCACTGTTTTATCAGCTGACTGAACCCTGTATGAAATCTAACAACTACATATTTTAACCTGCAGCATGTTTACACTTTTAATATCACATAAGTGCATGATGTACTTACAGGAAAAGGCAAAGTCTATTTTAAACGCTGAAGCCTACATCGCACATTGTGACTGGTGTTAATTTGCTTGAACTTATATGGTAAACTGCAAACTGTTTTTGCTTTGAAAAGAAGGCTGTGGGATTTGGCATTTGCAAACAAATCTTTAAAATTGTTGTATTATTGGAACAGATTAGTCAGGTAAACTTTCAGTCAGAGAAAAGTGATCTCTTCTAAGTCATATAACTGTACATGCAGAAAACTGAAATCCAGACCCAGCATACACTGAGTGACATTCTGTGTTCTTAAGCCACAGGATCCAGCATTATGGCTTATGAAACACATGAACTGCATCAACAATTTCTGTTGGTGCTGTGTGACTGTTTTGAATACAAGAATCAGCTGATTTCAATTTTCATGCTGGCATCTCCAAGCATTTGTCTTCATTTGCTATTTAAAATTCAATAGGAAAACACAAGCAACTGTCTTAGAAGTTACAGCATTAGTTTACAAGCCTTTTAGCACTAGCAAGGGGGACTTAAACAAAAGGTTCTTTTTGAATTCTTTCAATATTAATATGATAGCAAAAAGAGAACCCATTGTGTTCTCATTATAAATGATGTTTTAATAATGTTAGGATCTTGTATTTTTAACACCATGTGTACCAAATGAAAAAGATTAAATCAAAACATCAGAAATATGCAACTGGTGATATATTTTACATATTATTTACTTGAATATCCCGTGCAACAAGCTTAACCGAGCAACATTTAAGCTCAGATAGGCATGTCATCTGAAAGCATAGTTTAAAAAAAAGCACTGAAAATGGAGCACAGAGTTACACAAGATTAAGCTGACTAATTTGCTGATTCAGTTTTGCCTTTGTTTTTCAGTTTTGTCATGCAAGATCAAGAGTCATGCAGACAACCGCGCAATGGCATTCCAGGCTCCCAGGAACAACAACAAGCAACGGGCTGGGCTGAAACCTCTGGAACCACCAAAAGAAAAACAGCAAAACGTTAACTAGCAGCAAGAGGCAACAGGTTAATGACAGGGGAACGGGTGCTGTCCTGTTGTTGTAGGTGTGCTGAATTTCATAGTTTTATTGCATTCAGGTTCTTTATTGGCTATGCTCATTCAAGAAACCTTACTCTAGATCATAGGAAAAGATTCAGAGCTCTTAAAATATCTACAGAAAATAAAAACTCAGCAGTATGTTCTTCTAGAATGACCGTATTTTAGAGAGTTCAGAGAGAAGTTCACAACTTTCTCTTATGAGAGTTGCTTGCTGAGAAAACATGTTCTAGGTATATTTGGATTTTGGAAAATTTAGCCCTTGCCTGCAGTGCGAGTGGGAGACAGCTCATTGCTGAGACAGTCACACGAGGAACTAGAGCTATTACCCCGGGAGTATCTACTTATGCCATGCTGGTGAGGTTGGAGACTGACAGAGTGGAAACCTGTGCAGTGGTTATCCTTGCTTTCCCGATCCTGACCAAACTCCCGGAGGTTTTTTGGAAAGAGCAGGATAGACACACTTGGCAGGAGAAGGGAGAGTAAAGTGTGAGTTAGCATGAGGGGAGGTCATGCCATCACAAAGTGCAAAACGTAGACAACTGGTGTGCAGTTGTTCTCTGTGGCAAAAACAAGAGCAATGCAAGTCCTTTCAAAGAAAAAAAACAGTAGTAGTTGAACATATTTTTAGCATGAAAAATAGCAATGACTAAAATCAGAGAATGATATTGCAAAAATGAACATGTTGCAGGGCAGCTGGCATAGCACTCTCTCCAAAGAAAAAGAGAAAAAAAATGAAATAATGCCTCAACCTGCACTGCAAACATTTCAATATTTTCAGTTTCCCTCTGTGAACGATATGGCTACATCCTTATCCAAGCACAAATCCTACTTCTACCTAAGCTGCTAAATATAAATTGGTGGCATCATCTGCAACGAAACTGGAGATTCAGGCCAAAACGAGCCTGGGAAGCAGTTTGAGAAATAAATAAAGGCTCTGTAGACCTCAGATCAGATCCTTGTGTTGTCACTTACTGCTGAGAGATGGCATTTGATCACTACGTGTATCATTTCTCTTTCTGTGGAATGCAGACGGTTACATTTATTTTTCTGAGCAAAATCGCACTGGGCTTCCCAGCTGAGTGGTGCTTTATTAGAACTAAGTATTTTTATTGTATGTTTTATTATCATACTTTCAAAAAATAGCTAAAGGATAAGAAGGGCTCTCAGTCCAAACAGTTTCATCAGCATTTTATTGGATAAACAAAAAGGATTGGCAGGCAAAGAAAAGGATTGCTTTCTACCATTTTTTTGTGATATAAAAGAAAAAGATCTGTTTTTGTTGGGTGTTTTTTGTTCCTCTGCCATGAATTTATTAACATCAGAGCAGTATCTAGTGGCAGAAAAGGGACTGTGACCCCACTGTGCTAAACAGATATATAAAAGTCATTTGTGGCTTTACACAAGGTTTTCTAAGACAGAGTCCTGCAAACAGGCACATGTATGGGCCTACTGAGTTGAAGCTCAAAAGCTGGTGTAAGTGTTGTGTGAACACACTGAGCTCTTCATTTCTTAATTTCCTAAATAGCATCTCATTAGAGAAATGTTGGAAATAAATCTACATATGTTAGGTATTATAAGAAAGGCCCTTGCAACCACTGAGCTTACTAGCACATCTGTGTTTCCTTTATATAAGCCTCTATTTTCAAGGGTTCATAACATAAGTCAAAAATAATTATTGTCAACTTGAACTTAGCGTAGGAGATTTTCAGCTGCAGAGCAATGTCTTCTTTTTTTAAGGAGATCAGTTTGTTTTGAGGATGCATAAGCATACCTGTTTTCATACTCAAGGGCTTGCCATCAAACAAAATAGGCTTGATTTTAAAGCTAAGTCGCTTGTCTCTTGTTTTAAAACTCATGTCTTAATATAGACATTTGATTGCTGTAGTCATGGGGTTCTGTTAAAACTGCAGAAGGCAGACAACCATCCAGGAGTTTGGGGGAACTGATTTTGGCACAAGGATCTAGTCTCCACGGGGTCGCTGCTCACACTGTGCTGAAGGAGGTGAAGAGGATCAGAATATCAGTGCAGAAGTCAGTCATTTCAGGCCTTCTTTCCGAGTACTCATTTCTTTCTGCTTGTACTCTCTGAGACCACTGAGAGGGAGCTTTCTGCTTCCTAAGGCAGCCAGCTGGGCGCTGATTGCAGTAAAGGGAATGAGGCTCACAGGATCGTCTGCCCGTCTATCCTGCCCCAGTGCTGTTCTAACCCATCACCAATCCCACCAAATTTGAGGAATGGCTAGAAAGGTGTCAAATTTCTTCAGCTACTACCTCCTTCCTCTTTGGGAAGATAAAAATAAGCAGAGGAATGTGATATTTTTTGTCCCTATGGACAGAAAAGATGCCACCTCATCTTGGTCTTTATCGGGATAAATATACGAGGAAGAGCCTATAGATATCCCAATCATGGGAAAAGTTTCAGTGACAGTTTGTACCTCCCCAGATACCACAGTCAAGACACAAATTCATAGGAAACGAGGTTTCCTTTATGCCAGTGATGTCACCATCACTTGTTTGCTTGTTGGTGGAGGTATTCTATTTTATTCCTGCAAGAAAATCTAGGAGGACTACGACGTGTTTCAAAACCAAAACAGGAAATATCCAACTTAATAGCTTCATACTTTTCAAAGGATAATTGTTTGACTTCTGGTCTCATGCTTATTTAGACACCATGGTCTTAAAGAGGAAAAATATGCGTAGCCACGTGACAAAGTAAATACACCAAAGAAAGATATATTCAGTTTTCAGAAGATCAGGCCCAATGATTGACCCTTTGAGCTAGGTTGGAGGGCTCTATGGTCACCCATTCCCACTGAGGGAAGACAAAATGCTCAAAGTCGCACACTCCTGGGATCCGCAAGCAGAGACAGTGACCAGTGCCTCAGGTGCAAAGAAAACTTCAGCTTTAACTGTAAATGTTGTTGCAGTGCGTTCGAGTCAGGCAGTCTAAACGCAGCCTCTTGCGGTTCAATGAAACACAGTAAAGACTTTAAAACAAGAGCACTCACCATTCGGAGGCTGAATAAACAAAAGCATATTTGGACAACTGTGCACTGTTCAGCATTTTACATCACACAAAACAGAGTCCCTCCTCTTTCAAGCCCCCGCACAAATCTTGCCATAGATTTTTCAGGCTCATCTCAGAGGTTTGTGCTTCTCAAAGTTAAAACATCAGTTACCAGATCTAGAGGCACTGAGAGGAGTTACAAAGTGTCCTTTTTTCCCACTCATTCAACTTTGAAATCTATGAAAACAAAGCAAAATACTAGTGTTTGCTCCTTTACTTGCATAGGAAGCCAATATTTAGGAAGGGTTTACTGATATATTGAATTTATTGATTCTTGCAAGGATAATTCAGGCCTTTCCTGAACATCCAGAATGGCATTAAGCACAGGAAATAAACACAGGCAGATATTGCAATGGATAAAAACTATGTTTTTGGTGTTTCTTTTTTCACATTTTTTCACAGATTTTAGTCTATATGCAAGGTTTGCTTTCTTATGCTGTAAACCTATTTTTTATAGTTTTGTCTTCTTACCGATTCCATAATGAATCTCTTGAGGAAAAACTTGAGAGCCTGGAAGCTGAAGATCTCATGTCTCATCTGTCACAACCAGGAAACTACCTAGATAAGGAGAAAAAGTGAATAAAATTGACAAAATTTATGAGATCAGAAAGGTCGCTTATCAGAACAGCCTGAAACAATGTCCACAGACTATAAATTCTTCCGAGATGACAATGTCATATGTTACTTCTTTACTATTTTTGATATTGTGAGTTTTATTCTACTAAACAGACCCATTAGAAATCTGCTGAGAATAACACCTTGTTAAAATTGCTACATGAGACTTTCTTTTAGCTGACTGGGAAAACTGTTCATAAAACTGAATGTGAACTATTCACTGAGCTGTGTTATATGCAGAGCTGGTAACACTGCCTATTCAAGTTGTCTGACACTTCCCATTAGGAGCCCCTGTTTTCAGATATAACTTCAGTTTAAGCATTCAGGCTGAAAATTTCCATGTCAGACGTGCATCTAACTGATGTGCTTTGGAGGACAGAGATGAGACTTGAAAAATAAAGAGACTGAGAACAAGAAGTGGCCAGATAGATAGAAATAAGTTCTGTCCACAGAAGAAGGAAGTAGTTTCAGAGGAGACAGTCATAGCAGGACATAGACAATTAACAACCTTGCAAGTGTGTGAAGTACCACTGTACTTAGGCCAGGTGATCCATTTCCATTTGAGCTAGCCACTTAATTCCGTGAGGAAAAGTGACAATTTCAGCAGGAAAAGTGTATCTATCTCCTCTTCTATGAGTGTGAGTCTTTTTTTTTTCCTTAAGAGAGAAGTCTAGCTACTTCTGTTGACCTATTTCCCTAGAGACTGCTGTAGTTTGTTTATGGGTTTTGTCCTGTTTGTTTTATGTTTCCAAATTTGTCATGTGGGTCTGGAAGTCTGCCAACCCGTAACATTAAAAATAACATAGAATAATCCCAGTCTCCAAAACATATGGCATTCAATTAAAATTGCGACATTTAAGTTTTTGGATGGGGTGTTACTGTCTTTCTTTTTTCCTTCTGTTTCTGAGGCTTTAGGATACTCTCAAGTGATGTTGTTAAGATCTCTTTTGTCATTACGAGGGTTAGAGATCTCTTTAACCAACAAAACAGCTTTCAGATTTTTATATACTGGATATAAAGGAGGTGAGACTAGAGGTGTGCAACTTGTGAAGTGTGTCCTTTGATATGAAGGCAAGAGTGCAAGAAGAAAAGTATTTACTTCCTATGTTGAATTTAACACTTTAATATTGTACTACATGCAGGAAAGAAGTTTTAAAAAAACAGCCTGGGCACCCCTTTTCGTGGACCAAGAAAGGCCTCCACAAGCAGACAATCAAATATCACAGTCTTACAAAAAATCACAGTCATTTTCAACCCAGAATCTGATCAACCCAGCTTGTTGTTTAACATTACAGCAGATCTGTTCCTTCTAGTGATATCCATCTCCCTAGGAAACAGTTGCCTTCATGATTATATGTTTATGTGATTCAAATCAAAACAATGTTAGTTAAAAGAAGAAAAACTAAAATGGCTCATTGCTTTCTAAATCAAATGCTGACCCAGGTTCACAAGTAACTATAATTTACATTAGATTACATTTTGATTTGTATTGGATTAACTCCCTGTCTTGGTGACCTTGGACAAGTTGGACAGGCGACAGATTCCTCAGTCCTTGAGCCCACTCGCTTATTGGGTCTTTCAGAGCTAAATACAGCGTTGAGGAAACCCTAGCCCAAGGACCTTTGCACAATTTAGCTGTATCAAGGTGGCCTCTTGCCTTTCTCACCTGCAAAAAAGTGAAAAACAGTGCCCCTCAACTTCCCTGGCAATGTGAGGATTACGTATCAGATTCGTGTAAAGGGCTCACACAAGACGCTATGAGTGGGAACAAGGAGTGAATAGGAATATAAAAACCCAGAATGGATAGAGAACAATGAAAACCCAGGGAAGCATGATTGCTTTTTTACCTAGAGACTCCTACACCTGAAAAGTGAAAGATTGGCTTGGGCTTAATAAGAAACAGAAGCCTAACTAAGAACACAATGACCTTAGGATATGCATTAAAGCTGGGTATCAATTCATCAGATGCATTAATAAAACAGCACATTCTATTAATCCTCAGACAAGGAAAGTATTTATTTTCATGCCTGACTGTAAAAACATGTAATCATTGAATTAATTGATACTAAGTGCTTTACCAAACCTAGCTCTTAACTAATAAGTATAATGAGCTGAATTCCCATATTTTTAAGCTTTCAGAAATGGTAAAATGGTATAGAAAGTCTATGAATTCTCAAAGAGGAATATAGGAATTGCCAAGTAGATTGAACAATAGTCAAAAAGAAAAGTCTATGTGGGGATTTTGTGAAAGAGAGGAGACCAGGAAATATTTTTGCACTCTGTAATTACCCATCTTTGATATTGCCTATACTCCGTGTGATTTCATGCATAAGTCATTTAATGGCCTATTTTTGTTTGCTTTTTCTTTTGCAATTCATTTTTTTCCTCGCTTTTATATGTAATACACAACCTGAGCAATAACAATATAAGTTCATATTTTGCATGTTTAATGAATATTTTAGGACAAATATTAACCAGCTGTTTTCATGAGTGTTTGAACTGGAGTTAACCTAACTAGAAAAACTCAAACAAGCAGAAGTTAATACTGTTTCTACAGTCACTGATGTAGCAATAATAGTAGTTGTGCACCACATGCTGAAAATCAACTCCCTTTATGTCCAAACAATAGCGTGAATCACAGAATTCTGACCTTGATACACAAATGTGATCATGTAGTAATTATAGCTCTTGTGCTTTCTATATAAACAGACTGCTTCTTCTCTAAATGCTGTGGGATACTACTTCATTCTGCATTTTACAGCAAATGACTGAGCTTTTATCTTTCAAGAAGTTTTATCATAATATAGGTAGAAGAAAACCTTATTTCCTGCAAATGAAGAAATTAAGCTGTTTATTTGAACTATAGGGAATATACTTACAGTTGTATCTAAATTCTACTGAAAGCATAGCTTACAGATTTAAAAATTATCTTGAAAATCAGATTTTTCAAAGGTCTTTGAAGCTATTTTCACGACTGAAACATAGAACTGAGTTTCTCAGTCCACGCCATAACTGACATGTTCTTGAACTATGCTGAGATTAAAGACAATATCTTTAATTTTTATGCCAAAATCTGTTGTAGCTTTGTTTTGTTCGTGTCTCTTTTTGTATCGTCCAAACAGGATGTAACAACATATGTTCTTCAGCTTCGCTCTAATCCATGACTTGGATAGCACTATCAGGATGTGTTCTATCATACTACAGTGAAGCAAATCTGAAGATACTTGTCTGTGGACAAGTCACCTCAGACCTGATTTTAACAAATCCTAGATAACAAGAGCTCCCTCATGACATCATATCTTAGTTGTTTTCTCAGCACCATCAAAGTACTGGCATGCAGAAGGGCACTAGCTGAATACCTACCTAGAGAAGGAAGAATGGAAGTCATCATTGAATTCTACTAACCAGAACAGTACATACATTTCTTTGCTAAACAGCCTGTTTTACCCCAGATGTTCATGCATGCTTGCTGCTGAGACAAGAGGACTGAATGGGTTTTTAGGTGTTGCTATGCTTGACCTTAAGGAATCCAAGAGCAAAATGAGTTGTGAAGTCAATGCCTGACCTGAGAGCTCAAGGCAAGGGAGGGCAGCACTCAGCAAAAGGCACATCTGGTTGGTGGCCACCAGGACCAGACTCCATGCTCCAATGTGAATGACTTTCCGTTTCATCTCGTCCTGCGTGTGTTTACATAACTTGCTGGATGCTTAGATGATCGCATACTGACCAGCTGCTCTCTTCAGAGTTTACAACTGCCCCATTCAATTTCTACTCATTTTACCAGCAGTAATTCTGTTTCCTCACAAACTGCTGATTAAAGTGTTGAATGGCACAGAGCCCAGAAGTGACCCAGAAGATATTACTGATATTCTCATGATGATAAGTCCCATTTATAGCAGTTTTTAAGAAATGTCAATTGCTCCACTTGTAATCTATTAAATAATTACATTGGTGATTTTAGATAACTCCAGTTTCTTAATCAAAATGCTGTTTGGTGCCAAAAGTTCTTCTATGAACTTTGGTTTGTTCATACATTTTACACCAATAATATTGATTAAAAAAAAAAGACGCCAGTAAATATCAAGAGTTTGCTTGAACCAAAATCTATTTTCCTTAATTCCATGGTGAATGGCCTGACTTACTTCACTTTTCTCTAATTCTTTATGAATAGTGCCTGGAATTAGCTATTCCAGAATTTTACACTGGATTGATGTCTGCTTGAGAGGACTATTAATCCTCAAGTAATTCCATCAAACTTTCAAACTTTTTGGCAATGTATTAGCTTTCTTCCATTCATCTGGAAATACCTACATTAGCTTTACAAAATCAGATAGTTCCTTGGACCGTGTTCTGACAAATAATAACCAATTAAAAATGAATCTAGCTTTAAGAGATGACATTACATTTAGAATGGAAATAGTTCTCTGCTCTCATCTTGTGATATGATATTTCGGCTCTGCAAAGTGCTGTAGAATACCTGTGCTGGACAGTCAAAATTTATTTGTGGATTTTTTTTTTCAATATGTTTGCTTCAAAACATGCTAAGACCTAGCAGTTGTGCAGTATATTACTGCTCTACAATGCTGTAACACACCTCTATAGAAGGTCAGAGAGTTAAACTGTATTTGTTTCATGATGTTTTGTAGTCTTGTGCAAAGGTGAATTTTCTTTAAGACTCAGATATATTGGAGAGATTATTGGAAATTTAGACTGAGGAACTCCCTAGCGTGAGAGGACTGTCTTTTCTAAGAGTTTCGGTATGATGGTAGTGTGACTTAAATCTCCTTGGATGTACTTAAGAGCGACCTTTTTAACACTTCTTACTATATCCATCAGCTGTTTCTCTGGATCAGGGAAGAGTTTTCATTTTGCTGGAGGCAGCAGCAGCTAATCAGGATGTCTGTTCCCTGCTTTAGAGCTCTGAAAAACTTTCATTGATCTTGTCAGTGGCATTATTTTATATCTGATGACAAGGCTGCCATCGTAGGCCAAGATGCTAAGTTACTTGCAATCCCCCTCTGAGGTCTGAGAGGAGCTAATGAAACATCGGACTGTTTCTCGCCTTCTCTGTAAGGTTGGGAGCTGTTTAATGATTTACTCTGGATGGAGGATATAGCAAAAAGCCTGCACATGGTATATGGAGAAGAGGTTAATAGCATAACCTGAACGTTTCATAAAGTGTCCTTGTCATTTCCTCCACTCATTCGCAATGGCCTTTGCTGGTAGGCTAACTTCAACATTCCTAATTTACTGAATGTATTGATAGGAAGGAGATACTACAAAAATCACAGGCAGCTAAACCTGGAGTAGCTGTGTTAAAGATAAACCCATTTCTGCATGAAAAATCTAATGCATTTGAAATTTCCATGTCCTTCCCACAGTGGCTTTTTTCCTCTGGGAGGGCAACTCCCAAGCAAAGCAAGCAGACGCCTTTTCCTTCTGACTGGCATTGATTATTTAGGCACTAACAGGGTCTCTCATGTTGTCCTTGTATCTGAACACCTGACAGAAGTTAATATTTTTTCCTTCTGAATGGATCATTGCTAACTCTCCTCCAGAGACGCGTCTCACACAGACGGTCTGTGGCAGAGCCAGGAGCGAGACCCCGATGTGCTCATTTTCAGTCTGGTGTCTCAGATACAAAGCCAGGCTTTGATCACAGGATGATTCCGCAGTGCCCTGTGCCAGGCTCTCTTGTCTTGGTGCTGTTCTGCCCTTCAAACCGCTGTGGCTTTCATGCCTTCACCTTCGGTGTGTGCCAAGCAGTACCACGTTCCTCCTTAGGATCCCAGTGAAAATGTCACATCTTTTGGCTGGTGTTATACAATTTGCCATTCTGTCCTTCAGAGTGCAGTGAGGTGTGGAATCGTCAAAGCATCTCTCCAGAATATCCAAAAATACAAGGGACACAGAAACACACGAAAGCAAGATGTCCCCAAACATCCTCTTCTTTTGTTCTTCGCATCTACCCCTGTACTGAGTCATGTGCAGTTCCATGAACATTTACTCCAAAGTGATACTATTTATAAAGTAAAATAAGATTAACTCTAAGTAAGTGACAGACTGAATCTTTAAAAATTGATCTGAACTCAGTCCGAGTAAATAGGGTTCTTTACATCCACATTAGTGATCTCTGACTCAACTGGTAGACCATAAAAATGGCATGTATCGGACAAAGTGTCTTTGGCCTGATCACCCGAGGCCTCCTTTATAGTTACTGATGATCCAGTCAATACACTCAACTGAAATGAGGTTGCAACTCACTTCTTCCTATAAAAGTAGGTGTATAAAACAGAGATACTAAAACAGATACCTTTAAAGGTCAGATGAATCACAGCCCAACCTGCCTTTTATTTCTACTGACTGAAAGAGAGAGTAGGGTGAGGAGCGCAGAGGTAGCCACCTATCCTGAGGATGCTGAATTTCACCCTAGGTGCCTTGAGGTTGAGGCGTCAATATTTGTCATGGGCACATGCGAGTTGTAGCTCTTACTCTCTATTCCAAGGAAGAAAAGAAAGAAAAGAAAGTTAAGAAGTGAAACGATTAATGGATGCTTCCAGGAAATTATATCTATTGGATGTACTACCACAGATGCTGCCATACTTGCCACTGGCAATTTAATGGGAAGTTATAATGACCTTAAATTCTCTTGGATATTGTGTAAGAAATTACACAAATACAATTCAATAAAATTATATGACATAATATAAATTTTACAAACTTGTATTAAGCTATTAAGCTATATTAATAGCTTCTTAAGCTATTATTAATTATTATTAGTAAGCTTATTAAGCTTATTAATTATATAGTTATGTAGCTATTAAGCTATAAATTTGTTTTACAAACTTACAGTTTGCGATCTTGTAAATAGCTAAATACAAATTTGTATGATGCAAAGAATGATACAGCTGAAAATAACTCCTCCCCCTCCTTTTTTTTTTCCAATTTTGTTTGTATTAGTTTCCTATCAAGCTCACTTGATATACTTGCATTGGCTGTTTCAGTGGCAACAAGAATTTATCCTGAGACAGACCCAGTTGAGCTACATAACTTTCAAGCAAGAAAGAACTGAGCTTGAGTTTCTCCAGGTCCTGACATTATTTATAAATACAGAAAAGCTTGCACATTACCCTCACTAAATCTCTCCTATTGTTTAATAAGTCACTTCACAAAAAAATTAATGTGATTATTAGCTGGTTGAATTAATGACTGTCTAATATCCCAGCAAGTAACGGTGAGATGACTATTTGGGGCACACTCAGATGTGGTTGGCTCATATTATATAAAATGGAGGTGTGCTGTGAGTGATGGGAATCTTTAGACCTTTTTTCCCCCCTGCAGCTGCAGAGTGGAGCTGCCTGTTCACCGAATACTTGCCAAGTGTCAATGTGAAAAAAATAAAAAGAGAAAAAGAAAGACAGAAAAAGACAACTATTTCAAGGAACAATTATCTAAATGAGCTGGAGAAACCTGGGATGACTAAGCTCCCAATCTCTGGAGAATTTGTTCTGAGCAGCTTGATGAATTTTAAAATGATACTGCGTTGTGGGTTTTAAAAACATAGCCTTGCACTTCTTTTGATTTTAGGCAATTGTTGTTAGGTTCATTTTTTACAAAAGATAAGGAAACTAAGTTAGTAAGGCTAAGAAACACCAAATGTTGCAGAGCTGCCAGGGGTCTGATGCAAGGCTAGACTGCAGGCGTGTGATACATTCAGCTTTGTGCATGGTGAAAATGGACCATTTAGCCATCATTTATGGATATTTCCCTTTGAGAGCAGCAAACAAAGTTAGCCCAAAACAAAGAGTTTTGCTATCTCTAGCACTATCAGTGGTGATATATGCATCTTTGCTTTCCTTCCTCTTGTTTCGATGATCTGAAACTTGATAAAAAGGGAGATATCTCTGATTAAAAAACAACAACAACAATAAAAAACAGGAACAGGAAACTTCAGTTCCAGTCATCAGCTTGTAGTTTTGAGTCTGTTTGTTCAGTGAATTGTGCTAGAAGCATAAGCGTGTAAGTACTCGAGGTTACAGTCATAAACAAATGTGGCACTGAAACCTCAAGCGTCAGTGTTTAGCTTTAGGTGCCTCACTGCCTGGGGGAATTCAAAAGCCCGAATCAGCTGCCCGTATTCCTGTCGCCCACATCTGAGAGGCTGGACACTTAAAAGCAGTCACAGAAGAAAGAACAGTGAGAAAGAGTCCAACCACACAAAAACTCACAGACTGGACTTTATTCCCAATTTTCAGATGTTCAAAGGCACCTATCTTTGCGGCAGGCTTTTAATCATGCACCTGCTCCTGGAATTAAGAACCTGAAAGTCAGTCCTTACTACCTTGTAAAAATGTAATACCCCCTTTAATGTTTCAACAGTCAATGGAACTGAGTGTGTTGTGGAGGCTCCATGCTCGTTTCTTCCTGTCCTTATCAGAATCCGTCTGGATATTTCTTTGAAGGATAGCTGCTTATGCTTCTTGTAAAAAATATTTTCAGCTTTCACATGGAAATACAAATGGGCTCAGTAGCTATACAGAGGTCAAATCCTTTTTTAAAATCAAACTGGGTCTTTGTGATCATTAGTATTTTGTGGCTGTTTGCTTTCTTGTAGGCCACTACAACCCTTCTGCAAGGTCTAAAAATTATTAATGCTTACAAGACGATCTAGCTGAATCTTCCTATGTGAAAAATAAAACCAAATGGTAGATATTATGAATGTAACTTAGATTTTTCCAGGGAATATTGGGTCAAACTTAATTCAGTAAGTCCTATTCAGTCACATCTCCAGACAAATTTGGTTTTATATTTTATTGCACATTATGATTTGCCACAAAGCTGTGTGCTCACTGTTAGTTAAAGAACCATTTGCTTAGATCCTCTTTTTCTAGATCTCCTCATCAAGGAAATAGTGCACAGATGCAAACAGAAGTAAGACTATTATTCTTCTGAGAAAATACTTCCCCAATTAAAACTAGTGTCTGTGAGGGAAATTATGATCTTGTAAATAGCTTCTGCTTCTAGAGAGATAAGGTTAATAGACTAAATAAGGCCAAGTTTATTTGCATCAAATGTGCTGTTTTCTTCAAAAAATAATACAACAATCGGCACAATTATTATTGCACAAATATACTGGGAGCTTAAAAATGTTCAAATAACACATACCTACCCTTTAGTCCTTAAAAGAACCTGATCTGCTTAGTGCATTTCAGAATGAACCGCTTTCCTTTTTGGGAAGAAAACCCAACAAATATCTTATTTGGTTTTGATATGCATAAGAAAGAACAAAACAGAAATGTATTTTCCCCTGATAAATACTGTTGACATCAGAGGGTGTTGTCTTCTCAGGGAAAACCCAGCTTGCCAGCGTTCATGCGGATGGTGCTGGCCACCGAGGCCCTTCTTCCTTCCTTACGTGATATGTGTAGGAATCGGAACAAAGCCCACTGCGGTTTGCATCTAGAGCAGGAGCTGAATGAGGCAGTTTGGCTCTAATATTTGTGATCAACATTCAATTCCTGCTAAACTGGCTGAATCAATATATGTTGCAAGCGCTGTGAGAGCCATGTGGTAACTGGCACGCACAGGTTTGCAAGAAAACCAAGACGGGGTTTAAGAGTGCTGAAGTCCCGCAGTTCGTATACAACAAAGGGCAAACGTCTGCTGCAACTTTTCCCACAGGTGTGGTGAACACAGCTCCTCTGTCCCAGGGAAATTTTCTTTTTCCCACAGGAAAACAACAAAAGGCCTTTCCATTGGGGAAGAGAAAGGCAAAGGTTACAAACTGTCTCTTTCTTCTGCCTGCTTTCACAAAACATGCAGGAGCACTTCAGGACCTCTGTTTCCTCCCTCAGGTTTGGCTGAGATGGGCTCAACATCACAAGGGCCACGTGCGCATCTAGTGCAGCTCCCTCAGCCTCATTCCCAGGGTGGAAGGGACCTTTGGAGATCATCTAGACCAACCCCCTGCACAAGCAGTGTCACCTAGAGCACGTGGCACAGGATCTCATACAGCGAGTTATGACACTAAGCTACACACAAGGTAGTATTCTCAGTAATACATTATTTAAACTCCATTGGAGTGACGTAAATGTCCATGATTCAAGCTCTCCTTTTTCCTCCACAACATAAAACACGACACAAATAACACTTCCTTCCCCTCCCTAAAATGAAATCATGGCCTTCAGTGTTCAGCAAGATGGAAAAGTGTTTTCTAAGACCCTTTATTTTCCTTACGTTTGGGTTCAACCTGGTCTCACTGCTTGAGGTCATGTAGACTTTTTGCCTGGTCTTGAACTATTGTGCAAATGTACTGTAGGAGTTTATTTACTGGTCTTTTCTCTTGCTCAACTTGCAGAGATTGAAGGGTTCTGCTTAGGAAATCCCTATGTTAGTCACAGAGGATATGAGCCCAGAGCATATGGGTCTTTTGTAGGCCCCAACTCTTCCTTCTCTTCCAGAGAAGGAGCTCCTTAGGCAAAATGTAGCAGTCTTAAAACAGGCAGAATTAATCTTAGAAATTATCCTTGGAGCAAGGAGGTTTCTGGCTGGAGTAAGATCCTTACAGCCATGCTGTCCCCTGCTCTCAAAGGCACCAGAAGGAATGAAGCACAGGAGACTGTGATAGATCGTGCACATAGATGTGCATACTACGTTATAGGAGAAACGGCAAAATTACTATTTTGAGTTTCCTTGAAACTCTGGAAGGAAGAACATAAATCTCAGTAGTCCAGTGATTTCTCTAATTTAGACCAGGTGCCAAATATGCTGTTGTATGGCTGGTTACACAGGAGCACAAAAAATGACTTAAAATCACCTTTCATCCTTGTTCCTGCTGTTTCTGGGGCCCTTTAAGTCTAATATTCCGAACAGTAAGGAAATTGGTTTCAACTGAGCCCAATCACATTTGTCTGTCTAGGTGGTGAGAACAAATACCAGCTGTAGATCATCTCCTGTGTCAGAGGGAGATTTTAACCCCATCCTGATCAACACAGGAGCACGATAGTTCTGTTTCATCCACAGTATTATAAGTACAGAAACAAAGAGAGGTAAAGTTAAAATGACACGTGAGATATGGGATTGTGGCTGAGAACTAGTTTACCATTAATTAAATCTGGAGTCAGATTATCACATTAATCTAGGAAAAATATAAGATCAGAACCACTGGATTCTGTTCTTACACTGATTATGAAGTCGATAATAATTTAAAAGCTATACATTTAATATAGATTTATGGCACCCATTAAATAAAATATCTTGAAAATTTGTTTTACCTAGGTATAGATCCTCTTTGATCTCCAGGAAATCCTCCATGAAATATAGATAACTACTGAATTGTAGCAATTTCTGATCATGATAAGCTTTGCAGAGTACTCAGCTCCTAATTGTGAACAAGGAGAAAAGGACACCTGCTGAAATACTCAATTATTAATGGAAATGCAACAAAGACCTGCCTCTGATCAGATGGACAGAACCAGCATGTTGCATTAATAGAGAACACAGTCTTCCATATTTTATGAGAGATTTATCTAACGATGATTACATCATTAAGCATATTAATTTGGGTGACTGCTAACCTACGCAGAAAAAAAGTAGCAATATAGTAACTTATGTTATAAAGTTATGAGTTCTGTAATGCTGGCATAGGTCTTAATTATCCACAAATAAATCTGCATTGTGTCCACAGAATCCAATCTGTAGCACTACTATAAATCAAGTATGAAATCAGGGTTGGACACTGACTTTCAAAAAATGATTTCATAGCTGCAAATTCAAGATAAAATTCCTCCCATGAGTTTGTCTAATTGCATGTTGAACCCATGTAAGATTGTTTTCTTTGACACTAGAAAATCTCAACAAGTTTAAGGGTGGAAAAAAAGCAAATTCACATCGCAGATATCTATCCAGGAAAGTATATTTTTGAAGTATGAGCTCTGAAAATTGCCAAGCCAAGGTGGACCCATAATCTGGAAATATCGCTACTACTAACCTTATTATATTCCTCCTCAGCCCTGTGTTGTGAGCCACTATCAGAGACAGGAACCTCAAGTGCCAGGTTAGGCACTTTTATGATCTCATGTAGAACCATGGTTTTATGCAAAGGGCTTGGTCTTAGGCTAAATCTAGATACTTCAAGGCTTGCCCTAGTGCTTGACGTGTTCTGCTGTGTGACTGGCTAACAGTTCTGGCCAGACAAAATTGCTTTCTACTCAACTGGTCTGCTGTAAGATGAGAGGTTGGACAAATCTTCCCCTTCATTGTCCCAGTGGCTTCCAGAGGTTCATGAAACACGTGCCACATGTTCCCCACCTCCTCACTCCCTTCTGCCTGCTCCAGGGTTGAAGAAGAAGAAAGGCAGGAGCCTGGCGAGGCTCCTCTTGCTCTTGATCAGGATAGCAATATGCAGTGACTTGCCTGTGGTCAAACTGTAATTCCGTGTCAGCAGGTGGCCCAGCCAGAGCAACCCCGCTGCTGTCATTCATCCCTACCCCCACGACGGCAGACAGACAGGGAGAACAGATACGGAGAAATGCATGTGGTCTACAGATTCTCCGGCCACGTTGGTCACACATTCTGTTCACTAGCTGTGAACCAAATCCTGCACTGCCCAGCACGTGTTTACTACTCTCCTAGCTCAACGGAGCTCATGCAGGTATCCTAACACGCTTTCATGCTGCCAAAGGGGTAGTTTTCCCCTTGCAAACCCCATCCCCTTGCCAGATGGCCATAGCTGCAGGCAGTGGAGATGCTTGTGGCCCCGTAATGGAGCAGGAAGACCTGGCAAGGCCTGGTTTGTCCTTTATTCAAAGCCACTTGAATTTTCAACCTTTAGGGCACACTCCAAAGGCCATTTGCTTTCACAGATCCCCAGCAATTCTGATGGTTGTACAGATACAGTGTTTTTACCTGCTAAATTACAAATGAGGGTTGCAGCTGGGTGAAGAAGATAATTGCTCTAGCCTAGAAGTATGTCTGTTTAATAGTAAAGGGTGGGTTCTCCTAACTGCAGAGTGAGGATGTGCTGGACATGGATGAAAACTAAGAGTCCTTTGCCTTTTGAGGAGTTGCAAACCAATTGCAGAACGGCTCAATTTTCTCTTCCTTGGAGAAAATATTGCAATCTTCTCTCTCCTCTTTTTTCTTTTTCTTAACAGCAGATTCTTCAGTACTGGATGTCATTCTAGCCCCTCAACTGTGTGAGAACTAGAGCCCTGGCACCATGTAGGCACTTGGACCCCAAAGATCGGCTTGCTCAACTTCTTTGGCACATATCCCCTTTTGTTTTTTATTTCTCCCTGCCCATTATTTCCTATTTTGAGAGACCAGAGAGCTCGAACAGGGTGTTTTTTGCCACCTGCAAGCCGCAGCAGGGTTGCTCCTCACTGCATATCCCCCGAGGCGCGTCATCAAGGGCTCACGTTGCGGGTGCCTTTCACCACTTCCCCGGGACATCCCTCCACAGCGGGCTCTGTTTTGCAGCAAATATTCCCTGGTTTGTTTGTTATCTTTCCTCCCACTTTATTTGTGAAGCGGCATCACGAAACACCCTCCCCCTCATCATCACCTCTGTTTTTTTGCTTCCTGTTGGGTGTTTTGCTCTGACATGCCAAAGAAAGACATAGATCACGGGGAACATCTGGCCTGCGCCACAGTAGACAGGCAGAGGACAAGCTCTGATCGATAAAATGAAGGTTTTGTCGTCGTTTTTCCTGTAGCAGGACCTTGTTGCGGGATGTACAGAGCTTCCTGGCACAGCCCTGTGGGGCAGAAAGCAGCCCCCAAGCAGGACTCCCTTCTTGTGAACACGGCTGCGGCCTGCAAACGTTTAAAGGCAGCTTCTTACGAGTTGGCCACATGCTTCAAATTGTTCTGTGGTTAACCGCGACGAGCAACCCCCACACAAATACCTAGGGCTCCGCGCGCTGCAGCCAGGGTGGTAGCGCTGGGGGCGGAAGGAGGAGGGAGGGGGGCCCTTCCCTTTGCTTTTGAGGAGAAAATCGAGTTTTCTTCTGGCTTTCCAAGCCTGCTGGCAGCCACGGTGCCGTGCTCTGCGCTGCCGTCCGCACGTTTGTTCGCATTTATCGCTGGTGAAAGGAGCCTTGTTGGACGGCTGCGTTGACGAACACCGCGGGCCTGGTGACTATTCTTGTGATCGGGAAGGGAAAGCATCGCCTTTGACTTTGTCCTATTCCATGTCCCTTAACTCTTATAAAAGCTGAATACTTTTCTGCTGACTCACAGAGGCAGCTGGATTTCGTTAGCTCCGGACGAGAGAGAGGAGGCTACAGGGAAAGCCTCCCTGCCTCTCAGGATGGCTCAACCAGGCATTGGGTTTGGAACCCAATGCGCTAACTTGCACGGTCATCGCGGATGGAGCTTGGCTTATGGGTGCCATATGGCAGTAAGGTGATCCCTGGTCCAGACTGAGTGCTGCCGCTTCCCTTGCTCACACTAAGCCATTTCGGAAATCTCAAGGCCATATGTCCTTCCTTGAGGTGCCTCGTGCCATCTCTCCAGAGGGAGGCAGCTTCCAAAAGCCGGAGAGGGAGGTTTAAGGCCAGCAATAGGGAAAAAGACCCCCAAAGCATAAGCATGCATATAGCTCTAAAACTCTCAATAATTCCATTGCCACAGTTAGTGTCTTCTAGAATTCTTGAAATATACAGGGAAGTTTTTTAAAAAAAGTATTTGATTGTATTTTCTTGTATTTTTAAGCGACATAAATCCACTGAAGAACTTTTCTTACATCCGCGTCCTACATGGGGACAACTTTCAAACTCAGTTGGCATATATTTTCATGTATACCTTATGGGAGGGAGCTCAAATAGAAATACAGAGATTTATTTCTTTTTTTTAGAACCATTTTAAGTTTAATCAGACATTTTCTAAATGAAAGCAAAGACTTTGCACTGGGGCTTGAAGAGGCTTGAGGGAGAAACTCAAAGTGATCTGCTTGCTCAGATAAGAAACAAAACTGTTCTTTCCTTCTTCCAGAAAGCCGTATGAAAAGGTGGTGTTAAAAGCTTCTAAGCGTGGAACATTTTTGGTGAAAGCGGTCTAGTTACACCGGTCCATTTGTCATCTGGGTGAGAAACATCATTGTGTGTATTAAGTTAGCTCTCCGGGACTCCTTGCCTGTCAAAACTGTTTATTAATACTTGCCAACAACAGCAAGAAAGGCAGGAGGACTGGCAGTCACGATGGTGAATGAGATGGACATATGGAGTGAGGACCTCCTCACTTATGCCAAAGAGCAGGAGGGGGAAATAAGAAGGGAAGGAACATTAAAGCACTTCATTAAAACATGAAGTATGTAATCCTAGAGCATTTAATAGTGCAACAGGTTACTTGGAGCAGACCAAAAAAACTGGCATTTCTCCATGGACAACCAAATAGGTTTAGTCTTAGCATCCCAACAGTCCTTGATGTGGGAGTAAATGTCAGCAGAAGCAGCTGCTGACTTTATTGTCACACTCACCATGGCCACAGGTAGCTGAGTTGGGAATACTGCCCTTATATGTTCCCAAACTGATGTGATAATTGCTTATTAAGGACCTATGTGGTGCTTGGGACAGTTATATAAAGAGATACAAAAGAATTCCCAAAGTCTAAATCAAACAAAGCCTAAAACCTTTGTGATAGCTTTTAGGACAAAAAAAAAAAAAAGGCGGGGGAAAGGAAAAGTGTTCACATTTAAAAAAAGAAACACGCACACAATGCACTAAGGTTGTGCTTCTGCACTTCCTGGATCTGGGTGTGAGCAGAAGAGGAAATACCAAAATACCACCAGGAAAGCTATTCCCACAATATTTCCAGACCAACTTAAACCAGCAAGTTGTGCAAAAAAGGGTAAAATAACCCAATCGACTCAGTTGCAAGTCTTCTGCTCATGATACAGCAACCATATTTTTAAATCTAGGAGACTTGGGTAGACCAGCAATCTTCATACTGCCTCTTGGTTCTCACCCATGCTCTCCGTTTTCTGTGGTTCACCAACTAGTAGTTACATTTTGACTTTTTTACCAGCTTTGACATGGGCCCATTGCTGATCCTGTTTAACTGGAACATGAACATAGACCACCAAATTGCGGGTTAACATAACCACACAGCAGAGCACTAGAGCTCCACACCAACTCAGGTGGGGAGTTCCTTGCTCTCCTCGTCTTTTCAGAGGTCTAGGCTCCTATGCTGAGAATATACATGTGTGTATTCAATAAGAACTCAAATTTCAGTGCATAAAATACCATCAGTTTACAATGTTGCCTTGTATTAATAATTAATAATTAATAATTAATTCCTGAAGACCTGAATGTAAACAAGACATGAGTTCAATCTGGCAGGTCTCCTGCTGGTATTGAAGAAAGCCTTGAAGAAGAGTGGTGGGATGAGATTCAGGAGGCTGTGCAGAAAGCTGGCACACCCGCCAATCAATAGTTTAAAACTTCAACTTCGAAACTTTGAAGCTCTGTAGAGAAATTAGAAAATGTTTCTTTTCCTGTACTGGTATTTAAAAAAAAAAGTGAAATATTCTTGCTTACTGAAAAAGCACCAATTTAAACGTGAAAGTCTCTTGACTGACTCACAGTATTATATATTAAAATTCAGAACGTTTTCAATATTCTAATGAAAATCAGGGCTGAAGTTAAATTACTTTCGACTTTTTTGGTTTTCACTATAGGCATTTCCTAATATATTAGCAAGTTCTAAAGAAATCTTTTCCCTAAAATTAGGGAACCAAACCTCTTGGAACGATGCCAAAAAACAACTCAGGAATGTGCAGTGTAGCCAGAGCTATTAGCTAAAGGACAGAATAAAAGTTGTAATAATGATGACTCTTTGTTCCTGCTCTCCCACATCTCACTCGGACAACTTTTCCATCGGCTTCAGCAAAGAAACTGGGTTTTATTTTCAAATCCCGAGTTGCCGATTCATTGCATTTGTGATCGAACTAAAAGCACCTAGGGCTAACAATGCCAGCATGGACTCTCGCATCCCAAAGTGAAGTTAAAACCTGAGCTAAGCCTGCTGTTTGCACCCAGCTTTCCGCTCATTCAGTGCAGCACACCACTCAGCATTTCCCTCCGATGGCAGAAAGCCCCTTTCTGGCCTCTCCAACTCGGCTGCATGAAACACGCTCGCGCTCCTGCTGCAAACTTATTTAAGAGACAATAGCCAAAATAGTTGGCACACGGATTCCTTTTAAAATTTAAAACTGGATTCACAATGAAACATAAAAGGCCAGAGAAGCATATAATGAGAGGCATAAAAGCCCTTTGTTTTTAAATTCATTTTTGCTGTGATTGAGACTGAATGGGAGCCTGATTCTGCCAGTCTTCTTTTTTCAATAAGAGGTTTCTTATGGGAGTAAAAGTTACTTACATGGGTGAGGACTTGCAGAATCTGGCCTTAAACATTTGACTACAGAAAAGTTTATCAGTAGAGCAGAATGTATTTTAGGAATTAAAAATGGACTTTGCTCTTTTTTCTTTAAAGTTTGAACTTAAGCTTCATCTCTTTTACCTCTCTTTTTTTTTTTTTTTCCCAAATTTCTCAGTAGCCACATTCAATGGGCACAGTTTTAGAGCCATGTTTCAGAGGTAAGCATTACTAGCCACACTTAAGCGCAATGTGCTGTAACTCACCAGGACTTGTGCAGTCTGAATTCCCATTCCAGATTTGTTCCTCAAACCTAGGGCCATTATTCCATCTCAGACTAAAACATATTCTCCCATGGGCAGCTGGAAAAGACCATGTTTCTTCAGGTTTTAGGTCCGCAAAAAAAAAAAAAAAAAAAGTAGAATAAAATAATAATAAAAAAGGAAATCCAAAGTACAGTGATCCCGAGAGTTTGGGAGTCTAAGAGTTTTGATTTGCATCCACAAAAGTCCTGACCGGTGAGGAGCCACAGGCACCACAACTGGAAGGAGAGCAGGAAGGAAAGTCTACCATGTGAGCAAAGTGAAAAAAAAAAAAACAGAAAGGGAAAAAGAAAAAGGTCTGCTCGGTGGACAGCACTTGGGCTGATCGCAGGGATTTCAGGAAATCCAAACACTCAGACAGGAAATCTGAACACTGGATAAACATGCCATAATCTCCGCAGATGCGGCGCACGGGCTGCGTCTCCCGTTAACCCTTGTGCTGCCCGCGGCGGCGGTCGCGCTGGCCATGCCTCCTTCCACCCCGCGGGCACCCTGCCGAGGAGCCTTCCCTCCCTAGTTCTCCGTGGTGAAGCTTTAGTTGCAAAAAGTAGGATTTGTGGCGAGGCTCTCCTCCGCCGCGAGTAAGTGATGTTGTGCGCTGAGTTCTGCAGCAGCAGGACAGACCTGTGCCCACGCCTGCTGCTGCTAACTGGCTCTACCTGGAAGCCAGGGATTAGTTTTCTGCCTGCCTCTGCTTTTTTCCCCCTCTCTTTTGCTGTAACTCAAGATTTATCTGGCTATGTGATACTTGCAGGGTCCTGGGGATGATTTACTCCGATGCTGGCTGCAGCAGGGGGGAGGGAGAGACACCTTGGAAATTGGAGGGAGAGAGAGTCCTTAAAGGAACAGGAGATTTGGAAAACTACTTTTACGCCATTTTGTCATGGAATTTAGGATCAAGCTCCTCAGTCCTTAGTTGTTCCCTGAGTATAGACTTTGCTCCTTGTGTATGGTGGTTACCTCCCCAACATTAACAAGATTACAGGTCTTGCTTTTTTTCCTTCCAGCCTCCTTAATGGAATTCTTTATTTATGTAATCTTTCTTGGCTAACACAGAAATGCAAAACTCTTAGTCAAATATGACTATAACAAAAACAATAACATTCCCTATCAAAATGGGTGTAAAACTGACCCTCTCGTTCATGCAAATGTAGCTGGTAATGTGAAGTTTATGGGAGAGTTGTCCCACTGGAATTCCACTGTTAACACGCACAAAGCTGAGGACATGTGGGTTTGCGGGATGGCGACTCTGCTGAGTTTTCTGCAAGACAGTTGCTGGCCTCACAGCTCTTCAGAAGCATCAGATTCCTAAGACAAGGGCCCTCTTGCAAAAACGCCACTTTTCTCTTCAGAAAACTAGTGCCTTGAATTTCACATGGCCCTTGCTGGTAGCTAGTAGACGTAATTAGACACAGAGGTTATCTCCATTGACTGGGCTGCTTGCACGAAGCACGGGCCATTAACTCATCTCTAATAGCCCTAATGTTGGTCCCACATGTAATATAACCTATATCATTTTTGTAAGGTACGAACCAGAAGAAAATATGAGTACTCTAGTAAAAAAGCTTCCTTCAGCAACTTCTGCTAGTTATAGCTTCTGCTTATTATTTCCAGGAGAGAAGGTCTGGAAAAAAAAAGAAAGGCATCAGTTACAGGATTTGCTGGAAGTGGCTGGGCTTGGAAATGGAACCATGTCTACTGAGGAGGCCATCCTGGCCAAGCGGAGTCGCGGGAGCCTGGCCAGATTGCTGGGGCGGAGAATGGGACTTTTGGGTCATCAGGAAACCTCCTCTGGTGTCCAGTGTGTCCAGCACAGTTGTGAGACAGGAAACACCCTGAAAGTTGGGTCCTCAGGTTTCCTATCCCCCTCCTGCTACCCTGTGGGGTGCTTGAGGCCTCGGTGGAAGAGGTTGCCCCCATGAAGGCTGTGGTGAAGGTAGTGGGAGAAGAGCAGTGTTGCTTGAGGGGCAACAAGTCAACCCCAGCGCCCAGCACGTGTTACATGAAACAAGCACCAAATGGTTGCTCTGTGATGTCAGGAGCGCAATGGGTGGAAAAACAGTGAAAAAATTAAAACATCTCAGGCTCTTGAGTTTTTTTATTGTTGTTGTTGTTGTTCCATGGATTTTGCCAGTGAGCTATTTCGCTTATTCACTTTTTCCCATAAAAGTTCTTTCTTCACATTTTTTTTCATCTTCCCTATTCTCATCTTTTCCCTTTAGTACTGCACTTTCTCAGAGCAACAGGAAAAAAGAAAAACAGGACAAAGAGAAAGCTTAATTTTTGTTTTTCAGTTTAACTGGAAAAAGAAAAAAAAGAGAGAAGGTTCATGAGCCCCCCCAGAACTAGATTCGGAAATGTTTCACAATGCAGAGACTTTTCATTTGAAAACATTCAAGCAGCTATAGAAGAAAGGAGCTGGGGGGAAGTGGGATATAATTTATTACCACTAACATCTGCTGTAAATCAGTTAGAGGTAGGCAAACATTCCCTGCCAGGGCACCGTTAGGTCAAGGTGAGAGGGGACAAAGCAATAATTAAAAGGCCTGTGTTCTCCAGCTCCCTTCAATCTGCTCCGAGCAGAGGAGCAAGTGCAGACTGCGAAACTGGTTTTCTATTTCCTCAAAAGTTTTGTAGGGGAAAAAAAACTAATTGGTATTTTCAGTGGAAAGCTGTCAGTTTATCAAAAAGTCCCCTAGATTTCTATTAAACATTAAAAATACTACACATTTCTGTTTTCTAGCTTAAGAAATGGTTGACAAAGGACATGCTTATTGTGAAGAGTTTCATTTGCAAAAAAAATCTATTAAAAAACTCCAAAGAAAAATATTGCAATAGGGTCTAGTACGAAGGAGAACAAGGACAGCACGGTAAATAGAATAATGAAGCTCACAAATATAAACTGCACAGAAATATATAGCAGAAACAGAGTAGAGATAAAACTTGAAACTCAGTCCAATAGAATTACTGAGGCTAAAAAGTGAATAGGGATTGCTGGGAGGGCGCAGCAGCTGCAGAATATCCACGATCACCTAAGAGAAAAGCCAATGGCCTGTCTCAGTACAGATGTGAAGATGCTTGACTTTAAACTAGAAGGAAACCCACATCCACCCTTGATGTACCCACACGCGCTGAGCTTTGCTTCCCTGGGATGTAAGTTTTGGTAGTCCTAGAGCTGACAACAAATCCTCACTTTCTCAACAAAGAGCTCTCAAGCTACTGAATTAAGACAAATCCAGTTCATTAAAGATTAAAAGGGTTTAGCGACGCATGCAAAAGATAAAGCACAATGAACTATAATTGAGATTGTGAACCAAATGCTGGTGAAAAAATTGTCATTAACCTGCAAAGCCTGAAGCACTGTCATTTTTCGTGTTTCAAAGACAAGCCTTATCACTATAGCTAAGAAATTATATTTTCGATATCAACTTGAAACAAAGTTCTTTCATTTTAGCACCCAATTTCATTGGATTTAGGGAAGACTTCAACAAAGTCATTATAACATTTGGAAAAAAAAAAATAGAGGGTCCTGATATGGTCATTTTTCACCCTTCAGCCACCCTGAGGCTTTACACCTTGGAAAATATGACTGCTGTATTCACATTAAACTAATTTACTTTGCCTATTGCATGTGGCCAGCCCTGAGCACTCAGCAGTCCCGGGTCCCTTGGTAGCTGCTGGGAATCGGATGCCAGTGAAAAACTGCGACGCGCTCAAACAAAGTCCCACATTCACACTGTGACTTGCTCTGGATTTGCAACAACATATGCTTAAGCTTAGCAAACATTAGAGAAAATGACTAGAAAGCACTAATGAAAAAGATTTAATAAACACTGACATGACTTAAAGAAGCCATAAACACTGTTTTTTTTTCCACAAAACGTCAGGAATCAGCTGGCTTAGCCACTTCTTGCTGGGCTGCAGAACACGTCTCTGTGCACTGGCGCTCAGTTTTAACGTGTTTGCTTAGAGATCTCTGCCAATTTTATTACAGTCCTCTGCTGCCTAAATGAGCAGTCGTGGAGGTTTACTTTGGAGATCAGCATCCCTGCTGGCAAGTTTGCATTCGCAAAAGCACCAAGCCCCCTTCATGCAGCAGCAAACCATGTGCCCTTGCATTAAACAACAAATGCTGCTGCTCTCCCCACTGTTCATTCAGCGAAACACAACAGGAGCTGTGTTCTGACAGGTTTAACAACATGTTCCTATGCTTATTAAGCAAATAACACCTCCTGATGTTACAAAAAAAAAAAGTTCACAAATTGGAAAGTATCTGACAAATTCACTTGACCCTTGGTGGGGACAGCAAGTTGTAGCCATGCGATGGGAAGGTGGGCAAGGGCTTGCGTTAACTATCATCAAATAGAGTTGGTTACAATGTAGCAGGTGTGATTCATTTTCAATTTTTTCGATTTTAGTGTTTTTCATTTTTTATAGGAAAAAAATCCACAAATGTTAAAATGTTTCCTTCTATCCCTTACTTCTTTCTTCCTTGGCCCCAAAAGAAGATTTTTCCTTAGTTCTTTCATAAGCCTAACTGCTGGCTCCAACATTTGATGGAGACATCTGGAAACTCCAGGTAGTGTTGAGAGACAACTAGAGGTTAAGCTATACACTACCAGCACTAACAGTAACAAAATGCTGTGATTCGAATTTCTGAGTGTGATCCTGCATCTCCCCGTGACGATCTCCAGGCTGTGAGCTCCCAAAAGGGCCAGGTTAGCAGGAGCCATCACAGGACCACAGAATGGTTAAGGTTAGAAGGGACCTCTAGAGATCATCTAGTCCAACCCCCCTGCTCCAGCAGGGACACCCAGAGCACGGGGCACAGCGTGGC
>JAUBNY010000919.1:1905170-1920273 GCA_032275445.1 Crypturellus soui
AGAAGGAGACTCCACAGCCTCTCTGGGCAGCCTGTGCCAGGGCTCTGTCACATCAGATGCAATTTTACACCCTAGGGCAGCACAGACATTCAGATACGTCTCTGCCTCAGTTCTGCATATACAAATGGGAATAATCACTGTGGAATAATTCTGAATAATTCTCTGAATTAATGGGAATAATTTTGACTGTGTAACATAAGACTCAATTGCACTACAGGTCACTGATTGCACAGATACTTCAAGGATGGGAATTATAAGGCCTAAGCATGGGATACTCTCCAGCATTTCTACCATCATAGCTCTAATGACCAACTTAGATTCTTCACTGTACAGGGAACTAGAGAAAATATAGAAGATGAACTGGATGACATCAGTTTTCCCTCTGTTACTTGAACGCTTTATATACATTCTGTATGAAATCTTGGTGTTGTTTCATAGGAAATACAAGAACTTTAGATGAGAATGTATTCTTTTCCTGGGGAGGTACAATTTAAATGAATTCTAAAATGGACTTGGAATCAACAGCCACTGCTGTTTGCTGTAGAGAAAATAAAAGAGGAATATTAACTTCTGTGGAAGAAGGAGCTGTACCTTAAAAAAAAAAAGTTGCTGTTGAACGTAAAGCTGGTTTGGAAAGCTAAGGTAATTGGAAACACATGTCCCTGGCTGCAGATGTACAGCACATAAACTGCAGGAAAAAAATAGTAATAGAAAGTACATAGAGTATTTGAAAATATAGTGAGAAAATTCAGTATTTTACAACTTGTTAATAGTGACTATACCTGCAATATTGTTTTGCTTTGTTATCATCCTTAAAAATACAATTATATCTGCAAACTTCCTTGTGTACACCAACTTTATAATAACATAGAGATGGAGCTATGTTGGAGGATAGTGTTACATAAGGAGAATATTTTAGTAAACTATCTGAACAAAGATGACTCATAATGATACAGCTGAATATTTTATTTTAAACACAAAAAGTTGTGAATTACTTAGCTCCTAAAAGTAACACGCCTCCCTTTTAACTTTCAATGAACTGTGTTGACGTTGCAGGAGTTTCTAACTTTTTCAGTACAGCAATTCATCCGTAATCTGTTAACGCAAATATCTCTTTTCAGGCCAAAGCTTGGAAAGCAAAGCACACATAAACCCCCTCACGCCCACACTTTCTTCAGCCTGCAGTCTTTTCTTGTTCTGCATCTCAAATGCAATCCCTTCTTGGGTAGTAAAAGTCTCAGGAGGAAGCAAAAACTGTGAAAATCTGCACAGAAAAATGAAGATTCAGTATATACTGTAGAATACTCTGTACCATCGCCATACTCTGAGGGAATGTAGGTCGGGCGCTCGAAGCTGTGTGGGACGACTGGTCCCCACCTTTATCCATTAAGTTTTTCCCCATCAGATATGTGTGTGTCTCATCGTACCACCCCTCATTTTCTCTCTCTTACTTCTCAGCCGTGGTGAGTGTCTCACCTCTCAGAGAAGTGCCCAGACATCTGCCCAGCTGTGGTTGATATTTACTGTGCTCCAGTTCAGCTCTGGACTGACAGCGTCGGTCAGATGTATAAGCTCAGACTTACACATCTGACATACCATAAATATCTCAGGCAATTTTGCTTGCTGAAGCCTAAATTTGGCTACAAATACACTGGTTTTCAAAGATGTGATAAAAGGCACAGCCCACCAGAAAACCCATTTTGCTGTCAAATTTCAAGCTCTTCTAATGCAAGGAGGAGTAAAGTATCTTGAAAAGGCCTCCTCGGTGCTGTCATATGGGGGCGAAAGGAGTTTTCCTTGCATCTTTATGACTTGAAATGAGTCAATCTTTTAAAGTTCCTTGAAGAAATAATTATTTGAAGTAGATCAGTCTGAGAATGACAGCTAATGTGATGCAAACAGATACAATTTAGTGAACTAGTTTTCACAGGGTTTTGATATTGGGGAGATTATTTTAGTAATCAGTGGTATTCCCTACAAAAGGCTGTCATCCAAAGGCCACTGGACTCAACAGGGAAATTTCCCTCAGCTTCTGAGAACTTCAGGTCAGACATCTGAATCCTTCCGTAATATTCTTTGTGTTGTATTTGTGGGGAATATGACAGATGTGCTGGTCAGGGAAAATCTTTTTGTGCAGGAGAAAACAATTCTAATGCTGCATCTCAGGATTAGCATAATCATCACTTATTTCCAGCCTTCCCTCACCCTGGGCTACCTTACTGGTGTGCTTTTCTCCACCTAGAAGCCAGGTAAATTGTCTCATGTTTGAAAAATACAAAACGATCCATCAGAGACAGGGAGAGATAGATGGTTTTTCTTCTGCTTTGTGGGATCTTTGAAAAGTCTGTGAGGCGACTGAGGTATGTTGTATTTCAGTAAGAGCAGCAATTTATTCCCACGCCTACAGGTGTTTTCCAGCTTCCCTGTGATGAGCTCCACATCTCAATAAAGAGATCGCCTCATGGGCACTTATCCTCTGAGTCACTGTGTAACATCCCCGTGGCAATTTACATTACATGGAAAACCATACTGAAAATCCATTTGTGCCTCTTTTTAAGGAGTCTTTAGAGGAATATGGGTATTGACCTTCCTGTTAAAGTTGACCATGGTTTCTGCTTCTGCTGTTTATCTCATCTCTTCCCCTTCCATTGGCGCTCAGCCTCTCCGCTGCAGCCCAGGCCGCGCGCCAGCGCCGCGCGGGAGCAGTGAGCTCACCGGAGAGCTCCGGACCACAGCTACGGAATCTCCATGCCTGCCGTTTCGGGTGTAAAACTTCAGTGTGACATGCAAAGTGCTAACAGGATCACAGATCATATTTAATAAGCAAAATAAAAGAAAGGCAAGTCAGCACCCTCAGTGATTGCTTAAGAGAGGGCTTCCCAGCCAAATCTAGCACTTTCCTCTGATGCATTTCTGCTGTATTTTTCCAGAATCGTTTACCCTGTTCACACAAAAAAACAACAGGATGGCACGAGGACCTGAACTTTGACTCTCTGCTCTTTCTGCTCTTCTGGATGCTGATGTTGCTCTTTCACAGAGGCTGAGTTGGATCCAGATGGAAATATGAGTTATTCTCTCTCTAAAGAAGAAATATATATATATATATAAATGCCAGCACTTTTACATAGCTAAGAAGCTGCTTCTATCATTTCTTGATGTAATAGTTTGCAATCTATGAACATGCTCTACTTGTGTATGGGTATATTGAATTATTTTTGTTAGGGGAACATATTCATTTCAACCTCCATTCATTTTAATTAGCTGTTTTTCGGTGCTTTTATACATCTGTGTTAGGGATCTGTAAAAAAAAAAGGACAAATTTTTTTCTTTGTGTTGCAGACTTGGGCATGTTGGAAATTTAAAAATGGAACGATACATAACTTTGACATTAACTATGACTGCCCAGGAAAAATATTTTAATACATGGAAATATATTTAACTTCTGTGAATACTGTACTCTTTTTACAGTGAAGGCAACTTCCTCTCCATTATAGAAAGCTTCTTTAGGACCTTTCCGATGTCTGCTCATATCATGCCTTGCAGGACAACCTGGGATAAGAACGTAATATGGCAATGATTAAAAGTAGTACTTCATGTAGTAGCAGCAGGAAATTCCTGTTAGCTGATGTCTATCCCAGCTCTCCAACTTAATGTCAACCTTGTTGTCATATTTTAGTATTCATTTATGTTTTCAAGAGGAGTTATTGAAACAGTCAAAATGTGTATTTGCATAGTTGGCATATAATGAGAGCTGAAAACTTAATTGCTGGGAGCAATCCAGCCAAGGCTTTTACATTTGGGATGTCATCTCTAATTAAAAGAATATGAATAATTTTGTAATGATAATCAATAATATGAGGAGAGGTCACTTTGGCACTCTTGATCTAAGAAATTCAGTGACAATTGATTTACAAGGAGGTTGCAGAAAACAGGAAAAAGGAAGGAAGCCGTGGGTAGCCTTAACTTCAGATAACCTACGGGTTAAGCATCTGATTTCTTATCTAAGCTTTTCCTTCCTAGGAGCTCCTGGAGCTCGAGAGGGGGTTTGCCATCAGATGGTGGTGGTGTTGACTTCAGTTTGCTGGAGGAGGTTGGCCAACTACCAAGAATCAGAAGATTCCCAAGCATTTTGCATGCTGATAATGGAATGTGGAGAATTTTTCCTCCATTATATCTAGAGTCGGGCAAATATTGTGTGTGCATTACTGGCATAAGATGCCATACCATGTTTTCATCTCTTCTCGGTGCATGATGGGGACTCAGTTTGCCACAGTCAAGCACGCCGGGCAACGTCTGGTTTTCATGGTATCACCTGCAAACCAAAGTACTACTCAGTGAACATGAAGGAGGCCGAGCTAATTTTCCATATTGTGCTCATTCCTGGAAGACCTGGGATCCCAGGTCTTTTTCTGGGTTTATAAGGACAACTTCTTTTGCCCAACAAAGCTGGGCTGCAGCAGCAGTTCTTTGCTGCTCACTAATCCTACTGCACTGTGAGGCTAAGTGAGAACAGGAGCCTATTCTGGGAGTTTAAGCCAAAAGGATGAAATTACAGAAGCTGGATGTTGGCCAGAATCACCAGGGCTAAAAAACAGAATCCCTAAAGGAGTTGCTGAGACCTTATGGTCATGGGCAGGATGTTTGTTTTCCATCTCCTCCAAGGGACGGCACATCCAGCAGTAGTTTCCAATTTTAGAGAAATTCTGAGACTTTTGTTCCGAACTGACTCAGAGGAAAGGGTGCTGCTCAGTGAATCACGGCACCGTTTCCCCCAGCGTTTGGGTTTTCCTTAGGGCCCTTGCAGCCGTTCTACCTGGTGCACAAGAGCCCCTGGGGCAGCCGCACGAGGACCGTCACCACAGGCAGAGTCCTCCTCGGGGCATTAGTGGCCTGGGGCCTGTTCCAGCAAACACATACACATATGCTTAACTCTACACTTCTAAGGCATAATCCCATTAATTTAAGTGGGATTTCCCATGGGCTTAAATTCCTGCGGAATCAGCACTGGGGTCTGTAGCAGCAGCTGCTGGGGATGGCACCGTTAATTGTTTTGTCCATTCTGTTGCTGAAGGCTTCTCTCGCCCCAGTGTGGTTGCCTGGCCACAGCCGCCCTTGGCTCTCACGTGGCAGAAATGTCTTGTGGCTGAAGCCCAGGGAGCTCTGGGGATGATGGGCTTGCTGTATGCCATCACTACACTCAGGGCTGAAAAATGAGGCCTTCCTCTGTTTCAAGGCCCCAGCTATGCTTCATCTTCCCTCAGTTGCAAGCCAGGCTTTGCTCAGTCCAGCTCGTCCAAGGTTGCTGCCCCTTCTTCATCATCCTCAGGTCATATAGAGGGAATTTGGTGCCTACCACTCCTGATAGATCTCAGCCGCCTGGGTCACAGCAGGATGGAAAGTCTCTCCCCTGTTCCTATGTGCTCTAAACCAGTGTACTTCCTCCTACTTAACAAATTTCTGCTCATGTCTTGCATCCTGCTGGAACAGATCGTCTGTTTTCTCCATGTTTTCCCACATATCCTCAGATCTTCAGATCATTTTAGTTTCTGGACCCTATTGGCAGCCCAAGACTAAATGCAAAAAAAAAATTAGGTAGTAATGGGATGAATAAATGTCCTAAAAGTGCTGCCCTCCCATGACTTTTACATGGATACCTAACTTACTTTCTATATAGTTGCTGCTTTTCTACCTGAAATCACCGGACTGCTTATTTTTTTCAATAAATCAGTAAGTCTGTGAAGTTAATCATTTTATTTTAATAAATAGCTTAATAAATAACTTAATAAATAATACACTTTTGTAGGCCATGGGCAATATATGTATATGCAAAGCATATAGATTCAGAAGGGGCAGTCTCTGAGCGTAAGTGGATTTCTTTTCTTTAACTGCATCTATTTTAACACTTTGGTTTTAGAAAAAAAAGTCTCTCATTCTCCCACTCGAGGCCATTTATGCCAAGTGTGAGCCTGGAGCAACTTTTTATGGCTGAGTTGCAGTAATCCCTTGAATACAGAGGTTTATAACGGAAACTCTGACAAACCTGTAGCTCAAGTGCTTCTACCAGATGTTTCTGTAATGAAAAGGCTGCGCAGAACAGGCAACAGAGAGCAAACTGTACTTTGTGTTTTGCAGCGATCGTGAATGATTGTGCTCACAGTTTATAAAATGACGGCGGCTTTAACCCAAAACTGAAAGGTTCAAACAAGTCTGCACGCTGGCTGCATGCCAAGCTGTGGTAGCATGACTATCTGTTGAACATAGCTTGCTGCCTCGAAAATACAGGTCACTTGGTCACGTGAACAACGATTAGCCCCTCTGGTACTGGCGGTGTTGATAGCTGTGCTAATGTTCAAAGCGCCCTGGAGATGGATGCCCACAGTGCTCAACTAAACAGACGGTCTGAGGGCAGCTAGGTGCACTTCTCAAAACTGGTGCAACTCTGAGATTAGGGCTCTGGGTTCCTCATTTGGAGTGTCCTATCCATAGGACGGTTTCCTCCAAGATCTGCTCTGCCCACATGCATGCTCTGCTACCCTGAAAGCTCTGCCACCTCAGCAACCCCATGGGTGATTTCTAAATTGTTTATAATGAGATGACACAGAGAAAAAAGAACAAATAGCTGAAATATTGTGCTCCTTACAGTGAGGCAAAGCAAGGGGGATCCAACATACTCCAGCTAGTACCTAACAGGTGCTAGCCTGGTGGTACTTGAGCTGAGATGGTGCACAGGAGTTGATTCACCTCTCTGGGCTTAGTTGTTTCTCTATGTTCAGCATATCCAGAAGAGCCAGGAGTAACAGACCTGGCATTATGGTCTCCTTCCCTGGCACCCTGAGGGCCATGGGCATTCGAGCAGCTCAGCTGGCACCTGGGGTGAAACTGGGCAAAGACTTGGGGAGCTGCATCCTGGCTGTAAATTGGGAATCCGCAGTCACTGAAAAGTCAAATTCTCACTTAGGATGGGATTATTAACACAACCAAAACAAAGCTTCACCAGAAAATGAGCTTTTCCATCTATAAATATTCATAGAATCATAGAATACTTAAGGATGGAAGGGACCTCTAGAGGTCATTTAGTCCAACCCCCCTGCACATACAGGGTCCCGTAGAGCACATGGCACAGGACTGCATCCAAGTGGGTTTTGAAGATCTACAAAGGAGACTCCACAACCTCTCTGGGCAGCCTGTTCCAGTATTTCAATATTCCAAGTTCCAATATTAGCAGAGGTTATTTTGGTTTTGTTTTAATCTTCCTCTCAGGCCTCATGAAGCAGGCTTGTCTTCTGAGGGGGCTACAGAGGCTTCGGGTGCCAGCTGCCACGAGGCCGATGAAGGCTTCACAGGCGGGACGCGGGCGACATTTATGCATGTCACACACACACACTGATTTGTTTCAAACACCTTCCTCTTTATGACGGTGTTTTGTGAGCCTGAATTCCTTTTGGGTGATTAGGAGCAACAATGTGTAGTTATTGGGCTCCTGGTTAGCTCTCAGTTAATAGGCTGTATCTAGAAAAATGTAGTCACCAGGGTTGTGTTCATCACTGCTTGGCAGGTTGCTCTGAGTAACAGTGTTCCCTATGCAGAAGTGTCGCTGTCATTCATCAGCACCACGAGCAGAGGCATGTGTAAGCACTAAACAATTGAGATAAACTCTGCTTATAACATCCTTCAAGCAACGGTGGAGAAACAAAGCTTTGTGACTTTCTCAATGCAGTTTTGATATCACTAGTGTGTTATTTTGGGGGTTTATTTATCATGAAGTTGTGTGGGTTCAGGACTGCTGCCTGGAAGGGGCTGTTCCTGACATCGCATTCATTCCTGCAGGGTATCCAAAAAGATCATCTGTGCGTTCCCACAGATCCTGCCGTTCTTCTCGCCGACCCCACACTCCCTGTGGCTCTTACTGCTCCCTTGGTGCCTGTTGCTCTGTCTTTACCCTTCTCAGCTTGCCTTTGAGTGACAGAAAGCTGCACTGAGGAATTCATCTCTACCTGAACCCCCGTTGTCCATGGGAGTCCTGTTCTGGGTGAAAAGCTCCATGGCAGGAGGAAGCCTGGGGCTCGGTGACCGCAGCTCCCATCACAGTGCACCACGTCCCTGTGCCCCAAAGCCTTGGAGCCGGAACAGTGCCACGGCCTCCCCGGGGTGAGCAGAGCGGATGAGGGGCAGGGAGCTCTCTCATCATCTGCTTCCTCCCAGGCACCCATGCCTTTGGCAAGAGGCGCACAGTGTTTTTAACAGCCTTATCTTTCTGTGGTGGGGCTATCAAGAAGCAACAGAGAACTTTCTTGGAATGAAATCAGTAAATTTGCTAACGGCCTCAAGTGTGTTAGGGTTTTGTTTATCTTAGTTGAGGGACAAATAATACTGTTGTAGCCAGAAACACAGAGAAAAGGAAAACTGGAGAAGTGCATGATAGGAATAGTCTTATGGGAACATGCTCTCAAACTTGCCCTTCATCAAAGTGACCTAAAGGCACAAGCATTTTACACTGTCCTTTGCCTACCCCACTGCCTCCTTGTCTATTGGTAAAACTGGGCCTGAACTTTGCTATTCTTAATCGACCCCTATTAATCCTCTTAAGGAAGACCTTTTTTATTTTTTTATTTTTTTTAAGGAATTAGATTCTGAAGAAATGGACTGTAATTGAGTACTCGTTTCTTGGACTTAGGAATTCCCAATCTGTGATACCACTGCCAAGATGCTGGGCAAGCTACGGATGTGCAAATTTCAGGTGCCAAAAATTGGATTGGAACTTTCAGTAATGGCAAAGGAAGACAGACAAACCAAAGCTCACAAAAATATTATGGCCATTAAAATGCACTGGCACTATATAAGTGCTATATATATTATTCTAATGGGAAACACTGGACAGTCTACTCTACTTATTCTTTGTGTGAAAAATAGTTGCATTCATCCTGTCTGACTGATACCAGATAATGACTGGTGTGAATGATTTTCACTACTTACATATAAATATTGTATTTATTTCTCCCAGTGCAATGCTTTCTCCCATGCTCAGTACTTTATGCTCCTCTTTAGCTGTCTGGCTTTTAGGGCTGTGCAGGTTGCCAGACAAGTCTGAGGGAACTGATGCATTAATTTGCTGGCCATTTGAAATGCTGGCTATCTTCCAGCTAGTAATCTGACCGCCTCACTTAGGCTCATGTAAGAACAATAAATTAGCTAAGAGTGCACAGTGACATATTCTGAACCTTTATATGTGTGCATATTTAAGGATATCCATGAAAACATATTAGGATATTGTAGGAGTGCAGGATGCATTACTGTGCCTGCTTATATAAAAGGAGTCTAAGGTGCAGAGCAGGAGAGGAGCAAACGTTTCCAGTGCCCACCTTTTAGAACATGAGTGGTAACAATAGATTTTAATTACCAACATCATCTTGGATTGTGATATCATTATCTTCAGCAATTTATTGTATCAATGCAGTTCATGATAGCAAAGTGGCTATGAAAAATGAGGACCAAGGGTTAATTTCTGGCTGCCTTTCAGCTGATGGCAGAACTCCCAATGACTTCAAATGCTGAAGATCTCACCTCAGTTTTTAGCTGGTGTAAGTTGACATACTTCCATATACACCAATGAAGACCCAGTAATTTATTGCAAGTGAGAATCTGGCCCTGAAGCTACTAAGGGCTATGATTTATAAAACTATAATTATGGGACTATAATTCCATCAAGGGTTTCTGGCGATATCACAGACCAGAGTTAAGTGAATAGTGCAAATAAATGTAATGGTCTTGCAGTGCGGTGGAAATCTCTCTCTCTCTAGGTAAGACTCTTAGCAAAAAGATATTAAAATATATTTTAACCACTCACAGCAATAACTGGAGAAGAAATATTGGCTACAGTCCTGAGAGTGCCAAGGGAGTGAATCAAAACATGTATTTTGTAGCAGCTACTCTGAGGCTGTAGATGGTCCCCTTCACTGCTGTGATGACACAAGGTATAAAATCTCCTCTTCCATCTGATCTTTGCATTACAGTTATCGTTATCCACCTGCTTTGATAACAGGCTCAAATGTAAGAGCTGGACACACTGAGATATCATACACGTGCTCGCGCTTGTCCAGCCTGGCGCTGTAAAGCCATGCCCGGGCATGCATGGAGATGCACCTGCACAGCAGATGGGGATGAAGCCCCACATTGGGAGGGATGATGAAGGCATTTGGAGCATACATTGCACACAGCAGCCTTCATATTTCTTTTCTCTACCTCTTTTCAGCCCTTGTTATCCATTCTCTTTATAAATCTTTACCTGGATGATTAGTCTCCTAATTGGACAAAGGCACATCCAAATACCCAGTCCTCATGTTCTTACATACATCAGCTGGGCCCATCAAGATGGATGGGCCCCATTGTGCCTTCCCCCATGTGAAACTCTGCCTCAGCTGCTCTCTGGGCTGCCTTTCGGGTTTCTGAGACTGCAATTAAACCAATATGTAATTAATCTTCATTAGAGAGATGTGTCTGAATCACAACCCTGAATCTGAAAAGTCTGGGGCCTGCAGGAAACACATGCACAGATTGAGAATTCAGTGTGGGACCAGATGTGATAATTCTGAGGATACAGTTCTGATTTGACTAGAAAAGGCATAATTTTTGTGAATCACTCTTTTAAAATCAAGGCGGAAAAAAAACCCACCAAAATTAAGCCATATGAAAGAAGAATAATAATAATTAAAAAAAAGAAAACACAAAAATGAGAACCCATGAGTAATACATTGCCCCTTTCTCATTCACTCATGTAAAACAGATATCTCAAGTAATTCTCAGCTCTGGGCATGAGATATAAGTCACATATATCCAGGTCTTTCTAATGTCAAGTCAGTGGAAAGTGATTTCAAGTCTCTCTTGTGCCACAGTAAACTTTACTTGGTCTATTTTTTCTGCAAGGGACCAAAAGAAAGTAAATAACAGATTTCCTCTGTGCAGAAGAAAAAGAAAAAGAAATCTTACCTCCTGAATACAACAGAATTCTTATTTATTCTATGGCATTTTATATGTAATTTGTTGTTACAATTAAAATGATGAAAAAGCCCTCAAACAAGCACAGCAAAGCTGTAATTTCCTATTAGGTTTTGAAGGACTTTTCTGCAGGGGGCTGCAGTGGGTTAACTACTGTATATGAAAACCATGGCTCTCAACTGGCAATGAGAACATTAGCCCTGGCACGACAGGTTATTTAACAGTATCACCTCAAAGCAGCACTTTTTATTTTTCTTTTTTTGTAAATGAAATCCATTCAGTCAGGCGCTGAATCAGCAAAACACTTAGCACGTCCTCAAATGATTCGCTGTTTGGAGAATCTTATTTCTGTGTCTTGTTGAAGTCATTGAAAATTAGGCTCATGCTTAAAGTTAATTACATGCTTAATCAGTGCTCTACTGTATCAGGCTTAGCCCTCATCCAAAAACCAAGGCACAGCTTTTTGTTGTCTTCAATGGGCTTTAAAAAGAGAGCTATAAAAGTATCCCCTCCACACATGATGTTATTCACCCCAATGGATTTCTCCCAGGGTGCAGGAAAAGTGGCGGTAACTTAAGGCTGGAGACGTATGAATTAGTAAGGTACAGATCTTGTCTGGGAATCTGCAGTGGTACTACCCCATTTATACAGTGAAAATCTGACTCTTGCTTTCTAATAAAACCATTAATCGTCAAAGTCTTTTTGATAGCCTATATTAAAGCAACCTTAAATGGGCAATTAGTGTTTTTTTTCCTAAATATATTTGGGTGTGCATTTTAAATATATGCACATAATAGAAGGAAAAGATTCATAGGGATGAAGGCAGAAGGTGAAAAACATCTCAGAATAACTTGAATAAGGTGGCACACATCAGTTCCTCTTAGGAACAGAAGTTTTATCGAAACCCCAAAATAAGGAAACACCTTCTTTATATGGCAATACTGAGAGCAGTGAGTGTGGTGCTTGCTCCAGGGCATCATACAGGCTTGTCAATGGGTTTCTCTTCTCACACCATGCATTACTGCAGCTGCACCCTGCACGTTGCTGTCACTGTAACACTGATTTATTAAAGCTATACAAGGTATATGGATAGTGAAGTGAAATATATTTAATTTTAATTAAAGATAAAACACTGATGAGCTCTAGAAAAGCCCAGGGAGCAGACCCCAGCTCCAAGTTTCTGGGACACGTGGAATAATCTGGTTTCCGCTCCCAGCGGTGCTTTGGATGCCCAGCCCGAGCGGAGGCCTGGCGTGGGAGGCAGGAAAGGCGGCCGCGGAGGCAGGCCGGGCGGGTGGCGAGCGCGGAGGCAGCTCAACTCAGCATGTCCCCTTGCTGGACACTGTTGGCAGGAGGCCCTGGAGCTCTGTCAGGGTCCCCGGAGGCCCTGGAGGAAGCACCTGTGGCCACTGACATGGACAGGGAGGCAAAGGGCAGCCTACAACGCACAGCGCAGCCAGGGCTCGCCGGCCAGCAGCTGCAGCCAACGCAGCAGATACCAAAGGTTTGGGTTTTAATTAGGGCTGAGTCCAAATCGCCTTCGGTTTAGGCTATTTTTGCATCTCCGCTGACCAAAGGCAGCAGACGGGAAGTCCGTCTCCGTAATAAATCATCCATCCTGCTCCCTGGGGTGGAGATGGAGAGCGCAGAGGCGGCGCACACCGCATCAGTCTAGTGCTCTAAAAGCTCCATTCCCCCCGTCCTTAAAAGCAAGTCTGCTAATAAATCTCAAACTGACATTGCCTGGTTGGAGCGGGAGAGGGGGAGATGCCAGCGAGAGGCGATGACACAATTACAAAATAAAAAGGATGCTGTGAATAAGCGCTGATTTGGCAACAAAGCCTCACAAATCCTGCCCTAATCTATGCGAAAGGCTCTGAGCGAGCCAAGGAAACTGCTCGAGGACAGGCGCCCGCACAACCCTCGCAGCTGTGTCGGGACCTGCTTCACCCTCTGACCCTGTAGCGGGCGTCTCCAGGTCTCAGCAAGTGATTCTCATCACCAGGGAAGGCTCCATCCCCTGTTAAATAACAGATCTTGAGAAATAGGGCAGAAATAGGGCCGGTGAGGAGCTGCCTGCTCTGCCTCCGTCACCTCCGGATAGGATCAGCGGTGGCTCTTGATGGGGATGCGTTGGGAGGCGATGCCCCGTCGGACAGGTGGACACCTCCGCTTTCGGCAGCTTGGTGAACCCCATGGGCTTCTCTCCACTTTGCGATAAACATATTTTTAATCCCCGAAAGCGCGTGATAATCAGCGATGGCTGCGAGCCAGGCGCCCGCCTGGCATAAACTGAGGCGGCACTGAAGGAGCCCGGCTGCGCTTCTTACATCTGCAACAGCGCTCAGATGGAGCTTGATTCCTGCCTTTTTTCCTTTGTGTTTACAGGAATGTCTTAATCCAGGGTGGCAGAGGAGGAAGGAGGCGCTGGGTGTTCAGTGGAGCAGCAGATACAGCGCACCAGCCAGGAGCAGGCTTGGGATTGAGGCAGTGCCATCAAGCAGAACGCTCCTTTTCCCAGGCTACCCTGCTACACTGGTAAAAAATAAACTCCCTATTAAGGAGACAGAGGTTGAACATGCTCTCTCACACACACATCAAAGAGAAATGTTAAAAGTACCTTTGCATTTTCACACTGGTGGGGTTAGATGCCTGATTTCACAACATTGCCCAGGGTTGGAAGGGAACGGACGGGTGCAAGGCACAGGCTGTGCCCTGTCTGCTCTGGAAAGCACCGCACTCGCTGTTGCTCCTTGCTGCCACAGAGAAATGACAAAAGGCTGAAGGGATAAGACAAATATGCTCCTTCAAGAGTTTCTAATAAAATGATAATGTTGAGCGAGCCTGCCAGTACATTCTGTGTCCAGATGCACTGCAGCAGAAGAGAAGAATTTAGCATACTCTGAAAATGCCATTTGGCTGCTGCCAGAGATGCATTCGATCCCACTGCTGGCAAGGGAGGTGGCAGGGATTAAGATGTCAGAGGAGATGTCATTCTACCTGGGCAATGCTGATTTTACTGAGGAAGACAATGCAAAATATTACTATTGTAAGAAAGATTCCTTCTGTTTTTGGTTTTTTTTGTTGTTTTTTTTTTCTTTTTTTTTCTTTTAGTTACTACTGCATTCTCCATGGTGGCAAAGCTGCTTTTACAGGAGCCCTTTTTTATTCCTTGGTGTATCTTAACTGTGATAACAACCAGGATATGGGATGAATTTATGTTCCACAGTGTTCTCAGTATCTGCCTGATTTGATCCTGCAAGCACTGGAGTTCACACATGAGCGGTGGAGCCCAAGGTGTCCCCTGCTCAGGACTGTGGGGCTGTTCACTGCCTGCAGACTCTTCCTGGAAAAGAGTCTTGGGATGATCCTGCTGCTGTTTCCTTCAGACTCCTCTTCTCATGAGTCACTCTGACACATTTGCTAGAGCTCAGGTGCGAGTTCAAATCCTGGGCGTGATTCGTCCAGGCTCCATTGACCTTTTTGCAAACCCTGCCCAAGGTCAGCGGTTTTAAGCATGTGTCTAAATCCCTGCCTATTGGGGCCAGCATTAACCACACACTTAACCTGCAGCATGTGATAAGGAGACGTATTTCAGCTGGAGTTATGCATATGCTTAAACTCTGTTCTCTTCTAAATGGGATACTTTCTTGAACCAGAGCCTACATTTTTAGCATGATCCATCTTTGCTTCTCCACATACCTTTACTGCAAATTAATGTGCAATACACATAGGGCTCGGTAAGTGCATGGCTCTGTGGCTTCCACACAAAAAGCCCAATTGATACATCACATACTTAACCTCTCGAACAAAGGAGTTAACTTTGCAGGATCAATTTACATGCAGGGGCCAAAGCTTTTGGATGGAAACTGGCTGTCATGTGGTGTACAGTCGAAAGAGCAAACAGCTTATTCATTATGATAGCACTGGATTCAGAAACAAAACACAGACGGCAGAAAGAGCCTGCCCAGATTTCCAAACATATCTGCTGTCTCCGTACTAAAGCGTGTTTATTTAAACCCTCTCTCCGTGCATGCAGTCACTAGGCTTAACTCCTGATTTCCTCACATCAGGTGGCTTGAACAGGACCCCGCCGCGCACACCGTGCTCT
>JAUBNY010000919.1:2033140-2044051 GCA_032275445.1 Crypturellus soui
AAAATATTCTTTTTCTCCACTAATTATCACTTATCTTCACCTAAGATCAAGGATGCAACCAAGAGGGCACCTCAAAGGAAAATATCATAATTTCCTCCACAGTTTGAAAAGGTATTACATATCCAAGCATGTGCTATGAAACAAAGCCCAGCAAAAACTGCAGAGATAGCAGAGAGCTAGATGTATGATTTACCTTAAACCAGTATTTAATTTACAAGGTAGTGAGCTCTGAAAACCAGATATATCCATATAGGACAGATAAACCATCAAACGAAAGGGGCAGGAAGCTGTGGTGACACATGATGAAGACCTATTGACCAAAAGTAGAATCACAGAATCATAGAATGCCTAAGGTTGGAAGGGACCTCTAGAGGTCATCTAGTCTAACGCCCCTGCACACGCAGGGCCACCTAGAGCACGTGGCACAGGAGGACACAGCAGGAGCAAATGCTGCTAGGTGCGCTACTTTTGTCTTTCAAAGTCTTTTTTTTTGCTGTATTATCACTGTCTGCTGTTTTTCATATTGCATTTGTATATTTTCTTTCTTCGTTATAAAAGCAATATGGCACTTTGTTTTTAAATGAACTTTGTCTAAAGTGTTAAAAGCTAATGTATGTTCTGACCCTGATCCAAATTGTTTGCAATCTCTTCCCAGTTCGGCGTCTTCTGTGTATTTTACAAGTGTGTGCCATTACATTACTCAAGTTGTTGGCAAAAATCCTGATGAAGATCAGGGTAGGAGAGACCCCTTTAATTCTCTATATGAAATTCCTTTTCTGTTTTATAGCCAGTTATCAATATTAATCTTTACAAGGCATTTATTAGACGATTATTCACTTGCTTTAAGGCAGGGCAATAGAAACCATTTTCCTTTTGTTTATGAGACTGGCATATGAGAAAGATTCAAACTTTCCCAATTTTCACATATCATATTTTTACATATTCTTCCTACGTGCTGATTTAAGGTAAAAAAGTCCAGCACTTAGTCTTCTCCATTTGATTGTAGGGGGAACATATTTATTTCTTTTAAGAATTTTTAGTAGCAAATATTTTATTCTTTATTACTCCTCATCTTTAAATTATACATTCACAAATTATAAATTATATAGCTGAGTAACTTTATTAGCTTTTGTTACATTTGAAATATCAGTAGCCAAGTAGATCTAGTGAATTGTTTTCAAAGTTTAATCTTACAAATTTCATTTTGCATAAAATATTAGGTTACATTAGATTTTCAAGGTGTGCATTTATAGATAAAACTGCAATTTCTTTATAAGGAAACACATCTATGCACTATGAGTGGATACCCTTTCCACTACTAAATGTGAGGATAAGTTCTAATATGATACTGTATAAGACATTGAACTCTTCGTAAATTAGCATGTATGAGAAACTCAATCTATTTCATGTGAAGATGCAGAAAAGTCAGTCATGGTTATCTTGATTAGATAATGAGAAATATAATTACTATTCCAGTGAAATATCTTGACTAATTGCTGACTACATATTTGTGAAGTGCTTATAAAACATCTTCAATACTTTGCAGTATTCCCAGGATTTTAAGGAAGCTATAGATGAATAGCTGATAAATAATGTCTCTGAAACAGGTATGCAGTTTTATTTCCACATTGCCTTTCTAAATAGCTTATAGACAGTAATTGAAACTTACAACTAGAAGACAAAGCTAAAGACCCAGCTCTGCGTAGGCTGACAAAGCAGGCACATTAACTGACTTGGAAAGAATGAAAAGGGAGTATGTCCAAACTGCCACTGTGTAAGGTCAGAGACAACTTTCTATGGGTCAGAGCTGTTTCAGAGAATGATCTTGTGAATTCCCTTGGGTCAATTCTGACTTCTACCACATTTTCTGTGATGCCTCGCAGATTAATCTTTTCATACTTTAGCACCCTTACAGTAATCCATTTATACACTTCTGCACTCCTGTGGTCTTCTGTTTGGAATGAAACTGCTGCATGACTTCAAAAGGACTAAAATTAAAGGACACCCTATCTTAGCTGGGGAGGCACTATCCTCTTGTTATTGAGCTGGTTTTGCAGGCTGAAATCTCCCTCTAACATACCTGCACGGGTTATTTTCTTGACCAGTGTTCAAATGACACAAGAAAATAAAGTCTTTCCACTTGATTAATTTTAGCTTGAGAAGCAGGATATTTTTAAACTCGATTTCATACCTCTTCTTGTCAGTAATGAGAATTCATTATGATAATGAAGGATAATAGGAGAGGAACTTTCTCCAGCAGACATGAAAGATCATCTTTAATTTTTTTGCATAGGATTCTATTGAAAAATCTTCATGTTGCTTAAATCACAGACATCAAATTAATAACAATGATAAAAAGGGAGTTTCTCAAGAAGGACATTAATATTAGCCTTAATGTTAACTCCAATATTAAAAAAAAAAACAACAATTTATTTGATGAAAGACAGAGCAGGAAGATAAACACCATTAACCTTGGAAAAAAAATAGTAGCATTTTATCATTGCCTTTTATTGAAGCCATTAAGGAGTGAGGGGAGGTAGAATGACTTTGTAAGATCTTGTATATAGATGCTGAGTTTTGAATTGCCGAGGCAGCTTTTCGTGTGAGGGGAAGGCGCAAGTCCTCTGACCTTGCAGTTCTCCGTGCACAGAAGAGCCAGCTTCCTCTCCAAGACCTTGTATTTTATTACCTACTACTCTATACAAAACCTGCTAATCTTAAGTGCCAGTGTGGGGCTATTTGTGGGAGGATTTATCTAACTCAGTTTTAAGTGTTTATATCAAGTTGTCATGGGTTTCCTCTAAAATCAAACTCAGTAGAGACAAAGGAGTGTGCGATATGGTTCCTCTCAGCATAAAATAGGCATCCACATGTGGTTTGATGAAACTCAACCTGGTGTGCTCTACCTACATCTCTAAACTTCCAGGCCACCTAGAGAGTCTGCGGTGCCTCTGATGGGAACGAGTCCCTGCCTGGTGTTCTGTCTGCAAGGTGTTAGTCCATGTATGCACAGATGCCTACATGGTAGGTGAACCTCTGTTCTTAATACTTGTCCACCAGGTGCTCTTGTTGGGCTCACCCCAGTTCTGGAGGTTAGGTGGATCTGCCCTAGCCTATGCTCGGTGTGATGTAGAAATAAATCAGCCCGATAAGTTTTAAAATGTGGTTAACTTCAGCAGGTTGTTTCCATGATTAATAACTCATAGGTTGAGTTACTGCCAATGCTGCCATTAGTCCTGAAGTTACCAAAGTTAAACATTAATCACAAACTCTTTGTAGCTGATTGGGGCCTAGTGAAATTATGGGAAGGCTCCAGCTGATTTTAATGAGATAGATAGGAAAGTGGCCTTTAGTAAAACAGTAAGTGTAAGGTTCTCTGCTCTGAGCTGACAGGGAGTCACGGGTTCTATTTCTGCCATAGGGAGTCTTCTGCTGCAATAGAAATGAGTCCTCTTCAGGGATCATCAAATTCTTATGTGTCTCCCTGGAAAACATCTGTCTACTTTAGGTCCTGTAAAATACTACCACACATGCTTTGTGTTAGTTCAAATCACAGAAATTGATCCTTAACTTAAGGTGCCCAAATGAGAGTGTTGGTACTGAGACACCTATGAAAGACATCTAAGGAAAAATACCTTTTTTATTTTTTTCCCCCAAAGAGTAAGAGCCTTTGCAGTAACTTTGTCATTTTGAATGAATTTCTGGTCAGGGCTACTTTGGAGCAGATGATATTGTGTGTCTGAGCTATTTTTAGAGCAGGAAAATTTTTGCTAATATTTCCTATCTATGATGAACAACAATGAAAAAATAAAATATAAAGTAATTTAGAGTGTGGTATGAAGGAATTGTTTGGCAGTTCAAAAATGCTGGATTTTAAATGATGATTTAAGTACTTTTAACTTTTGAATTTACCCAGTGGGCAAGGAACCTAGGATCTCAGGATTATTTTACCTATATACCTATATCCCAAAGGCAGTGATTTAAATGTTAATCACATTGTCTCCTAATTAGAGTAGGTGGTTGAATTAGTGGTCTGTTACACAGATCATTTCCTATTCTAAGACTGCTGAATGTTTAATTGTGTTGTTGTTCTTCAAACTGTCTAACAGCAGCTTTGGAATATTTTTCTCTTTGCAAAGCTGGGCAGGGGATCTGTGCTGCTTTCCATTCTTGCACATCAGTAGTTTCTCTGCTTGTTGAAAAGCTACACTTCTTACAATCAAAATTTCCTTGAGCATAAAATCAATTAAGAGCACAGAAGAACATCCCAAGATGTTCAACTACCCTCTCTTAGTTGTGCTTTTAAACTATTGAGTTTTAAGGTGATGAATCAGCTCATGGAAAGTCTATGCCATGCCAGCAACGCTGTTAAAGTTTAGCTTTGCAGCTCAGCTAATGCAGATGTCAGCTAAAAAGCAATAGCCTTGAATCTGTTCACACCCTGGCAAGGAGCTGTCACTGCCCCACGGACAGTGATGGAAGCTCTGGGGAGATCCAATTCCCAGCTGTACCCTGAGTGCTTCAGCTGCGCAGACACAAGTGCACAGGATCGCAGGTGTGCCACCCTTTGGAGAGCTGTGCCTCATCCGTCACCCACGTGAAGGTCATCGGCTCTTTTTCAGCTGCTCAGCACTAGAACAGCAGGGTCAAGTTACCTTAGTTCCCTGTCTGCCTTCAGGCCTTGAGTGTTGAAGGCCCAGATGCAAGGTCCAACTGCACTATCAAAATTATAAAAGGTCTTTCTTCTTCTTAACTCCCTGAGCTGAAACATGGTTCAAATCACAGCTGAAGGTCACAGAACACGTTCATCAGGGCAAATAATACCATCCTTGAAAAACCTTGGATAAATAGGATAACTAAAAAGCTAGAGAAGGGTAGTCAAGGAGAAAGGAAAACAAATACTGACAATTGCCATTCCCTAAACTTCTAACTGCTAAGTGTTGGGAAAGACTTAAAATGAAGAACATACTGGTAGTGTATGCAAAAAGCACAGAACAAATGTTTTGTTGACTTGACTTTTCACAGAATTACACAACAAAGATTTACTGTCTGCAGTTCTCCTTGAACACCAGGATCTGGATGGAAGAAAGAAATGTAAGAATCGACTTTAGATTCACAAAGATGTCATATACCGTGTCCAAAGAAACCTTACCCAACACATTAATTCAAAATGTCTTAGCAGAGAAATTGGCCAAAAAAACACTGAAACTGTAGCATTTCTGAAGAGCTGGCTAATGGGTTACCACTATAGTCAGTCTTGTTTAAAAGCCTCATTAATGGTATAAGAAGGCTGAGTGGGCGGTTTGTTAATGGGATTCTCAGTGGCTATTAAATTGAAAGGAAATTTGAACATCAGGCAGAAGAGAGAAATAACAATAAAAAGACACGGGGCTGTTAGCAAATAACAAAATGAGATTCGGTTTAGAGAAAAAGAAGCCAAATTATCCAGTGAAAATGATCTTGCTCTAGTCAGTGGGTAGAAGAAGCTTAAAAGTAATGGTGCTGAATAAGATGGATAGGCAGAAATATGTCTGCAAGAATGTTATAGGTAGAGCTAATGGGGTTTGGGTCAGTGATGGGCCAGATGCCTTCTTGAGGTTTTTTCTATCCTATTTGCTAGAATTCAGCAAGTCTGCAATAAGCTATTACTGACCTTTTGGTCTGCATAAGCAGAGTGAGCAAAGCAAAGTGATCGCTGAGCCGAGCCGTGTCAGCTGAGGTGCCTGTTTATATGCCCAGAGCATCGCTGTATGTAGGGTAGTTTGTTCAAAATGAGGAAGGCCTGGGAAACTGCTCTTGACTGTGGAGCAGAGCAAACACTGCCTGAGGAGATGCACTCAAACACAGGTGATTTATCATGCGAGTGTAACTCATCATGATACTGGCTTGACAGGTCTATGGACACAGGGCTGTCCAGTACCTTTCAGGTCACCAAATCCAGTCCTGCTCTCACAGGCAACTGTAATCTTGTGCATCCATCAGCTGAGGTGCGGTTTAAAAGCAACTCTGTTGATCAGAAACCTCTTAGACCTCCCAGGTCTACCTGAGTTATGCAGAAGAGACACTACTCAGGATGTTTCTGCTTTGTTTTTTTCTAAATTTCATCAGATATGACTAAGAGCATTCCAGCAAGGGATAACATTTATTTTGTAGCAAGAGTGTCTCATGGACCATGTCTTTTTCTGGAGATATCTACTACATCATGCAAAGATGACCACCCAGTCTCTCCTTGTATGGACTTGTCTTTTCCCAAAGCTGCATGGACTTTGGGAAAACACTTAGATGTCTTTGAGAGGACATCTGGGCTCACACTGTGGAATGGTTGGAGAAGCAGCTTCTGGGAAAAGCTGCCAGACAGTGATGATGTCAGCTTAAAATATTGACCAAATAGTCCAAGAGCAAGGAGAGATGACTTGAGGACATTGTAGCAGGGTGCATCAAGCTATCAGAGACTTAGGTAAACAGAAGAGTTGTTTGTAAATATAATATATCTTCCTGACTACTGCTACTTAGGAGATCATTTGTTAACAGTTTTTGTTCGAAAACAAGAGCTGTGTCATGTCTCGTGTGTTAAGGCCCATGCGGAGATCTGGCACAACCATGTGGCAGGTGTGTCATGACTGACAATCTGCTTTCTGGAGAGGCCCTGGGTGTACAGCTGGAAAAACTGGTAGGGCTGTCATGGTCTGGGTTTCTTTCAAGTTTTCCTGAACCTGGGGAGAAATAAGCCCAGGCACCAGTACAGATTAGGGCTTGATCTGCTGGAAAGCAGCTCTGTGCAGAGGGATTTGGGAATCCTGGTTGACAAGTTAATCATGAGGCAGCAATGTGCCCTTGTGGCCAAGAAGGCCAATGGGATCCTGGCTGCAGCAGGAGGATGTTGCCAGCGGGTTGAGGGAGGGGATCCTGCCCCTCTACTCAGCTCTGGTGAGGCCGCACCTGGAGTACTGGGTGCAGTTCTGGTCTCCCCAGTTGAAACACAGGAAGTTGAACCTCCATGCGAGGAAGAACTTCTTTCCTGTGAGAGTGCCAGAGCCCTGGCACAGGCTGCCCAGAGAGGTTGTGGAGTCTCCTTCTCTGGAGATCTTCAAAGCCTGCCTGGATGCCACCCTGTGCCACGTGCTCTAGGTGACCCTGCTGGAGAAACAGAGATTGGACTAGATGATCTCCAGACGTTCCTTCCAATCTCAGCTCTTCTGTGATTCTGTGATTCAAGTGCCTTTCTCTGCAAGGAAACTGCATCCTTGAGTCTAAACCTACTGCTGCTGATGATGATTTTTGCTCTTGGCTTAATTTCTCTATTTAGCCGATTCTACTCAATGAAACCTCACGTGCCAAGAGAAACACTATCACCATGATTCTGTGATCTTTCATATCTCTTATACCTACCGCAGTCTTGTGTCTCTCCCTTTCTGTGAGTACTGAGAATACAGTATCTCCTAATCTGTGAGTATTGGGAATGGGAATTATTTTGTGCTTGTTTTTACACTCTCCTTATAATAAATGCAGATATAGTGTATAAAGCAGTATATTCTTTTCTCATTCTGCGTATGTGTTTCTAAAACATGTAAGTATCAAGGAGAGAATTAGAATTATTATTCTGGACAAATATAGTACAAAGTTATTTGTAATTCCTTAAATTTTGTTAGATTCCTCAAAGACAAGTCCTGGAAGAAATATATGCTATTTTCCCTGTAGAATTAGTGCATTATTAGTGTTTCTAGACAAAATAGCGTGGTGAAATCAGAAAATACAAATAAGCAGGACTATTAGTTCTGCTTGGCAATCAGGACTCTTCCATGCATCCCTGAATTGTTGCAGAACCGCAGGTATTGCTCATTACTGAAAATCAGCAGGTCAGATATTACTTGGTCTTATTCCTTTCTCTTAAAGTATGCTGAGAGGTCAATGAATGGAAACTTGTGATTTGACAACATTTACAAACATTTTGCCAGATTCTGCATGAAGATACACACACACACAAATGCAGAAAATTAAAGCCCTGAGGTGCTGAGGATTCTTAATGCTCAAGGCATCATGTTGTACCTTAAATGTAATGTTGATTTACTGGCTAGAATGTCTGCAGGTGTTAATTAATGAAACATCAGTCAAAGCAACAGAGCTATACCAGTTTGCACCAATGGGTGATTTACAGAAATTTGCACTGGACTAGAACAGCATACTAATTACCTTTGTATACCTTCCTCACATGTCAAAACAATAGATAATTTTGCTCTTCATATTTGGACTATTAATAAGATAGATGACAGGCATTACATGAATTTACTGAAGTGAAAATGATTTAAACAAAGCAGTAATTACTGTAGCAAGCCATTGATGATAATATTTGCCTGCTTCTGTTTTGCAACATAAATAGTGCTGTCTCTTACTGCAAAATTTCACATAGTTAGAGAAGGGGCAGAAGGAGCTCACAGAGTTCACATGGAGTGCACTGGTGAACTACAAGACTATTTTGCACACTGAATAGCACCCTCTGCATTACAAAGGGCACTCAAGCTAGTCATGTTAGGCATTATTTGCACAAACATAATTTCCTGGCCTCAGAGAATGCAAGTGTTAAGCAGTATGTTCAAGTGGGCAGAACACTGGTCCCAGATTGAAAGGGTGGTGTTTTTTTGCTTGTTAGGTGACCTTGAATAAATTTATTCATCTCTCTGTATTTTAGTTTTTCTCAGGTATAGAGTTGTGACAATGGTGTTGCCCTCTGTTGGGCATTTTAGGATAAACTGCTGAAAGAGCATCATAAGAATGCCTACTTGATAACCTGTATTAGTGCCCAGCTAGAGTGCTTTAAAATTTAGAGCTAAGCTCAAGGTAGATGAATCCATTCCACTGCAGTGATTCACCCTCTTGAGCTGAGGTCCTGGCTTATGGCACTTATCACTTTCTACCAGATGTTTGCAATTGTTTTCTTCAAAACTAGTATCGAAAGTAGTAGTTCTATATTGTTCCAGCCTTGAGAATGATTTGTCTGATGACTTAACTTTCCCACCCTAGCTGCCATATGTCCTCCTGCAGGACATGTGATCTCCCCCCTTAAATTTTTTATTTTTTAATAATTTGATGAATTTACACAAGTTTTTATTTTTTGCTTCTCTGAATGTTCACAGAATCATTAATGCAACCATTTGTAATTGCTCTGAGTACTGGAGTCCACAGATATCAAAAACTGAGATGCAGCATAGTCACTCAGGAAGATGTGTACTGATATTTTCCTCCTAAAATAGCGGGATACCCATAAGGATTTTTAAAAACATCCCCTCAGGTGATGTTGTTATGTTTCTAAGTAACTGCTCATATAAAAATCTATGGTTGGTCTTACTTCATGTTGACTATGATATACTGTGTAGAATACACTGGTTTCATGAATAAATTGGCATGGGATGGGAGGACCCAAAACCATCTGTCCTTGGGCTAATATTTATTCTAACTAAAGTACTCCAAACAAGTAACTAGCCTGCTTGTATGTGCCACCATCACCCAAAGAAGAGACCTCTAAAGGGATACACCTAAATGCCTTCTTTGCCTCAGTTTTTACTGCTAAGGCCACTCCCCATGTACTGAGCCTGGAGACAAGAGACAGCACCAAGAGAGAGGAGGACGTTCCAGTGGCTGAGGAGGATTGAGTTAGGGATTATTTAGGCAAACTGAACACCCATAAATATATTGGCCTGGATGGGATGCACCCAAAAATGCTGAGAGAACTGGCAGGGGTCATTGCTCAGCTGCTCTCCATCATCTTTGAGAGGTCATGGAGAGTGGGGGAGGTGCCGGAGGACAGGAGGAAAGTCAGCATCACTCCAGACTTCAAAAAAGGCAAGAGGGAGGAGCCAGGAAACTACAGGCCGGTCAGCCTCACCTCCGTCCCTGGAAAGATGATGGAGTAGCTCATCCTAGAGACCATCTCTAGGTATGTAAAGGAAAAGAACGTGATCAGGAGTAGTCAGCGTGGATTTACCAAGGGCAAGTCATGTCTGATGAACCTGATTGATAGCCTTCTATGATGAGGTGACCAGCTGGATGGACAATGGGAGAGATGTGAATGTTGTCTACCTTGACTTCAACAAGGCTTTCAACACAGTCTCCCATAACATCCTCATAGGAAAACTCCAGAAGTGTGGACTGGATGAGTGGACTCTGAAGTGGATTGAGGATTGGCTGGATGGCAGAGCTCAGAGAGTGCTGATAAAGGTGGCTGAGTCTACTTGGAGGCCTGTGACCACTGGTGTCCCGCAAGGGTCAGTACTGGGCCCAGTGCTGTTCAGCTTGTTCATCAATGACTTGGACAAGGGCACAGAGTGCACCCTCAGCGAGTCTGCAGATGACACCAAACTGGGAGAAGTGGCCAACAACCCTGAGGGCTGTGCTGCCATGCAGAGAGACCTAGACAGGAGAGAGGGTTGGGCAGAGAAGAACCTCATGAGGTTCAACAAGGACTAGTGCAGGCTCCTGCACTTGGGGAGAAATAACCCCAGACACCAGTATAGATTAGAGATTGAGCTGCTGGAACCCAGAGGGGAATTTGGGAGTCCTGACTGACAAGAAGTTAACCATGAGGCAGCAATGTGCCCTCATGACCAAGATGGGATCCTGGCTGCATCAGGAGGATGTTGCCAGCAGGTCGAGGGAGGTGATCCTGCCCCTCTCCTCAGCTCTGGTGAGGCCACACCTGGAGTGTTGGGTGCAGGTCTGGGCTACCCAGGACAAGAAGGACATTGAGTTACTCGGGAGGGTCCAGCGGAGAGCCACAAAGATGATTAAGGGACAGGCACATTTGTCATATGAGAAAAGGTTAAGCGAGCTGGGCCTCCTGGTTTAGTCTGGAGAAAAGAAGGCTGAGAGGAGATTTGATTAACATGTTCAAGTACCTGAGGGGTGATTGTAGGGAGG
>JAUBNY010000919.1:2105656-2117740 GCA_032275445.1 Crypturellus soui
TGTCCCTGCTGGAGCAGGGGGGTTGGACTAGATGATCTCTAGAGGTCCCTTCCAACCTCAACCATTCTGTGACTCTGCCTGATTCTGTGATAATTCCACATACAGATGTGGAAAATGTCTATTAAAGCATTAGATTTTTAAAATAATGTCTAAAAAGGTTGATCATCAAAATTCCTTGTTATTAGTGTAAAATTATATTAAAATATAAATGTTCCCACACTTATTATTATGGATTAAATTGCACTCTCATACCTCACAGCAGCATTTGAATGTAGAAGAATAGATAATGAAGCCTTGGGAAACTCAGGAATGGGTGAGACCTTACTAGGAAATTTGGATCACCTCAGGGTATTATATGGGCTCAATACAATCACTGACTACTTTCACGAGAGTAGTGTCAAGATCTGAACAGCTGTCAAGGGAAAGGAAACCTTGTTGTGTTCTCCAGAAGCTCTGTAAGACGGCCTTGTCCACCTTTTATGACTACATTCTCCCAAATCTTTGCCAATTGCATTAGAGAGAGAAAAAAAAGGCATATCACAGCGGCTTAAACAATATAAGGAGAATTAATCTGTTGGCAAGGTTAACAGTGTTGTGTGTTGACAATATTTCTGAGTGTGGGAAATACGTATTGCCTTACCCAGGAATTCCACCTGACTCCAGTTTGTTTGCGATATCCACATCCCATGACCAGACATCAAACTGCCACTTTCGCAGGCCCAGCACCCCACACAGAACTGATCCTGAATGTATCCCTATTCGCATGTCAATGTCATGCTTTGTTCTTGACCTCACGTATCTGTTAAAAAAAAAAGTCAGACTCATTCATATCTTCAGAAAAAAAAGATAGGAAGTAAAATTCAATGCCAATTTGACATGAACGATCACTTAGCTTGTAAAATAAAGATAGATAACTTTCTAGGTAGAAAAGTACACGTAGTGATAAAATGTCTCTAAAAGCTGGGTTATCATTAAGCACTTAATTGCATACATGGTTCAGTGGCACAGATATTATTGCAATCAGACATACACTGAAAGGTAGAAAGACAAATAAATATACAAATTGAAGGAATTGTTGGATGATGTGAGTCCTTTGGCTTGGAATTATAAAAGAACTTTCAACACAATGACAGAAGTGATTGTCATCAAATCTGCATATTTTAAATTTCTTTTTTGTATAACCTACAATATTTCAAAAATCTTAACTTACTGACTGAAATTTTACAGATAAAATCATTGCACAAAGACTATTTTTGGTAGAATGGAGCAGAATGCTCTTTGGTCCTTCATGACCAAAGCAGTACACTTCTAAAATAAGGTCCTTGCATTCTGTACCATGGTAAAGGCCACTACACAGCCCTGCAGTAAACACACAGAGACATATTTGTTAACAGTTCCAGAGACACTGTTTTTAATTACTATAAGTCTATTGATTATAAAGTGAATTGGGCTATGTAAAAATAGTATCTTCCTTTCCTTATATAAAGCAACATATGTCATGCACAGCCACAGGCAGATTAGTAGCATCTTAGACCCACAACTGCTTCTTTCTGATCACTGGCACATCACTGTGGGAAGCTCACAGCTAAGTTATTTGACCTATATTCCCTGTATATCTACTGGGATGATGAAGAGAGCATGTTTCCAGCCCTGCCTGTCTGACAACAATTTGCAGTAAAAATACTATTACAGTTAGTGTTCATTAATATGTAATAGCATGCTCAGGACAGGAAAAACACTTTGTTATTGTTGGTCTGCAAAGAAGACTCCTATGCACCAACTCTACTGTCACTGAAGTCAATAGCAACACCGCAAGATCACACAACAGAGCAGACAAAGAATAAACAAACATTTTTCATGATTCCAAAGCTAACTGCTGTTGCCTCAGATGCCTTAGTCCTGACCTTGACAGACCCTCTCCACAGGAGAAAAGGATAAAGTGTTCACTCCATTCACTACTTGCCCTTTCATGTTCAAGAGAAGCAACAAATCAGCGTGTGACAAAAGAGGAAATGAGAGGTTTGAAATGGGGAGAAGTCAGTGATATAACAATGTGAGGAACTGAGAACAAGCAATTCATCTTTATTGCCATTTCCTGCATAATCCAAAACCTTGGAGGAAAACAAGCATATGAAATGTCCCAGTGCAATTGTTTGCCTACTAAGGGAGATTTGTTCATTATATCAAGAAGCTAACGTATTTCAGGTGTCCAAAAGAAAGAGATTTACACAAAGTTAATCATAGGCTAATAAAACAGAATAATCTTGGGATTTATCTGTGTTCTGATATTATGAGTTTATGGCTTTCATCTACAAATTTCTTTATTGCTTTGCAATCAAGAGTGCTTGAAATATCAAAATTAAGCACATCATCACCTGGTTCTGCAAGATGAGACTCAAAAACAAACTCTTTGCACTGAAGAAGTGCCTTAAATATTGTGAGAACAATTAAGAGCAGTGATAACACTGCTATTCATGACAGCATAACACACTGTGAAGACATTTTGCAAATATACTACAAAAATAACTAAACTAACAACTTTCATGTCAAGAATATTGTCATACAGCTCCCCACATGAGCATTCCCCCAGTCTACATTTTTCTAATGTTCAGACTGAGATAATTATTTCTGTCATTATGTCTTGAAATAAAAAGGTAATTGGATCCAGAGGAGTAAAAAGCTTTTCATTCAAAAAAGCACACAGTAATGGGACCTCAATTTGAATAAAATGGTATAATAAAGTCTCTCTATACATATATATGCATTACAGCGTCGTCTGTATGCAAGGTACGGGAACTGAAGTGCACAGGACTCATTGACTAGACTATGTACTAATGATGGTGCAACCGAGCAGTATTTTGCTCTGCTTCCAGAGGGTTTGCTAAGAGTTGCTGGATTTAGGGTTTTCTTGTGCCATAAAAATATTATGACAATCTGTAAAGGCTACTGTGGCCTCAACCAACCATAATGGACTATCTGCCTTTTCCAAAACATCACATAAGCACACTGTCTTACAACCCTCTTACATGACACTGGAGCCTTCTATCCCTCTTGCCTAATCTGCTGTCTTTCATAATCCCCAGCAACATTTTCCTGTGTGTGGCTCGGGTGATATCCGACTCCAGCTCCTCACCCATGGCCATGGGGATTTGTTTGGCTACCTGCTCGCATCCTTTGCCTGAGGGCTGTTTGTTTTTCCTGACCACTGCCCACGGCAAGGCGCCTACAGGGCCCTATCCTCATGTCATCCTCTCCTTCGCCCTTCACAGAAATATGCCCATATGCTGGTAGGTAGGAAGCTAATTGCATGAGGGTGAGGGGACCCAACTGAATCGAGTCGCAGGGAGACTAAGGTGTGTTTAAGCAGAGTGCTCAGAACGTGAATGCATACGCAGTAGAGATTTGGTTCTGCTCTTGTAGCTTTTTTACTTATAACACAAGACTAAGAGCAGAGCTGTTCAGGATGCGCTTTGTGGATGCATTAGTTTCCACCAGCTTTTTTTATAAGCCTTTAAATTTGATAAGAAAGGCATGATGCAGAAGTGAGGCAGTTCATTGCTATATTAAAAAAAAAAAAAACAACAACACAGAGTTATCCCTTTTCCTTAAAATTTGGAGTGATGTGGTGTGAAATAGAGTTCTGAACTGTGTAGGCAAGGGAACTTCACCTTGGTTATCTCCACAGCCAGGCCCAACTCCCTAAGAGCCAAGCTTCCCGGCGCTTCTGAAGGCCTTGTTTGCATACTGCTACAGGGCAAAGGCAATTAAAACTTTGAAACAACAAACACTGGATCATTTTAGTCAATAGAGAGCTCTCATTTACTCAGGAAAGGACAACTTCCTATAAATAATAACCTATTAGATACTGAAACAATGAAGAATATTCACTTTGCATAAGCTCAAGTATTCCTCATACTCTAGTTCTTCTGCCTCCAAAATTTATATAAATATAAATGAAGCTTCTAGCTAAAAAAATAAAATTAAAAAATGTATTTGCTTTAACTCTTTTACAGGCAGATACTTTGACAGGATGCATGCAGAAAGCTGCATTATTGATGATCTATGAAGGAGCTCTATTTATCTCACAAGCTGTCTGATATCTTACCCAGAAAGAGGAACCTGATGGAAGCTATTCCTGCCATGCTTCATTTCACCAAAGTCAGTGATAAAAATTTCATTGATTTAATTGGACCTTGATGTTTCCTTCAAGTCAGAATTCTTTGATGGGTGATTGAGTTCTCTGCTACTAATTAGAAACTTCCCTATTTGCATATAAAAATGTGAGCCAGAAGTCAGATATCTGCTTTTAAACATAGTCTGTGGCTGCCAGGAAACAGAATCCCTGGAATTTAGATCTTAACAGGTTCACGCTGTGACACACTGGCTACATACGTATTAATCAGTTTAGCTGTACATGGGTATGGCTAAGGTTCCAGACTTTTGAAACAATCACAGTTATTATTTATTTATTTATTTAATTAATTTTCTTGTCCAAGTATCTCACAACCAGCTCCAAATTCAGGAGTTCACATGGGTGAGCATCACCTCCAGTAGGCTGATTGGATGAGATGCAGCTACTTTGTTTTGGAAGTTAAGAAATTTTAACAGAAAGGAGTTGGCTAGTCTGTGCCACTTTTCTTCAGGGATATTGACATCGTCTGGGACTTTTAAATTTAACTGAAGATTTACAATCACTGTTATATTCACATATGTCGAATAAGAAAGGAAAATTCATGCTTTCTGCTTGAACTAAGCAAGGGTCATTGCAGGAACTGCTTTGAACAGAAGGTTGGACAAAAAAGCTCCTGAGATCCCTTCCAATCGGAACTATCCTATGGCCCTAATGTTCGGCCACATAGAAAACTTTATCGTTAGTTGAAACGGGCTTGTGGAATTTTCCTACTCAAGTAGGAAAATTTACTCAAGTGCCTTTTCAGTCTTATTTGAAACAGTAGTAGGTGAATTGAGGTAAGTGCTCTCTTCAGGGTGATTCTGGGAACAGTGTCATGCTTCCACAGGAAATATCTATTATTTTTAAAAAGCTAGGTAACAGGATGCACTAAACTACTGAATGATTTGAAGAACATGGCTAAGGTTCGATGACTCACAGGATATATAATACTTTGTAGATCGACTTTACACAGTGTCGAATTTACAATTAAAGGCAGGTATTATTCCCAGAAGACTGTTTAAAATAGCTTCAGGGTGGATTTTCCTTTGAATTAAATCTGAGTTGCAGGGCGAGCAGCAGCTATTATTCGGAGAAGTTTCATATCAGACTTTTCACTATTATACCAGGCTTCCTCTGAGCTCAACCTGATACTATAGCAACATGGACAGCATTAAGCTACTGCCATATCTGTGCTTTCTACTGTTTCCCTTTTCTTATGTCTGCCTCTGCTCTGAAAGACAGGAAACTTATAGCACAAGAGACGAGTACAAAAAGCTGCAAGGGCTACTGCACAGGTAACTGCTGCTTAATTCTCAGTCTTTTGACAAAGAAAAGGATTCCAATATCTTTCTAGAAGCAGAAATGGATTTTATGAGTATAAATAATATTATCAGCAGTTCACTTTTTCATTTCAAAACCATGTTATAACAAGCTATTTAAATATATACACTCCTACTCCATATTGCCAGTATTGCTTTGATTGTATTTGTTGCCACATTCTAAGAAAAAGGGTCATAAGGGTGCACGAATCTATTAATCATGACTCAGTTCATTTCCTACATTCACAAAAAAAGAAAAGTCATGCTGTCCTGCAGCTCTGCTCTTTTATAGTCAGTGGCTGAAATGGACCCTTACAAGACCTGATATGATTAAGACCCAGTATGAAACCCATTCAATCTATGGCTTGCATCTGAAAAGTGCTGACAGAACCTGTGAAAATCTTGTTAAGCAAGCTTGTATCCTAGCCCCATATAGAAATGAAGATAAGCTGTAGTCTGTAGTTTCTGATTTTTTGAGAAATATTCTCTTCTGTGAATCAAGGCTCATCCCAGTATAGACTGAGACTTGTTCTATACACTATATAAAAAAGAATCTGTGGAAGGGGTCCAGAATTGATAAATAAATAAATAAATGCTCATTAGAGGAGACAGTTGGGAAATGTTTTTATATTCCAAGACTTATTAAATAATTGATCCAATTATTTTTTAATGCCCAACAGATCATGCTAAAAAGCATTTTTTTTTTTCCTGGAAAAGGCAAGAAATTTGGCAGGTCAGTCACTGAGATCATCTAAAAAGTACATATATATTTAAATGAATTGATGTTAATATTAGCAACTAATTGCAGACTTTTAATGAAGACAAGCTGTTATCTTGTTTCTGGAGTTTAGCCTACACTATATGCTGAGACTATTTTTTCTGTCATAATAATTACTCTTTTAGATGGCCTTTTAGTAGGAAAGAATCCAAGAGATGAAACCATTCAAGACTCTTTAACTTGCCAAATAACTATCTTGGCATAAAGATTTTTTGAATTTCCTCCATTTTATGGAAATGTTTAGCAAGTTGTTTGAAATGAAGTTACCTTACCAAGATGAATTATTCTCATCTCATTCTTGACTCTGGCAGACTATGTTCTATAATTTCCATTTTAGAAGTACTTTCTACTCCCCTCATGATTATTATCCTTCACCTCTTTTCACTTTTCTTCCTTGACTTCCACTCCCTTTCATGTTTCCTCTCCTTTCTCCTTCTCTGAACTTCTCTTGGTTCCTCTTCTGCACCTTATTAACTACGTCTCTTCTAATAACCCAAATCAATGTATTAAAACCCAAAGGGACAAACACGCTAATATTTTGGATTATAGTGTGCATTGGAGTGTATGGAGTACACACTATAATGTGGAATTTAGAAGCTATTCCGGTTCCGAATTACTTGTATATTCTCTATCTTTCTCTTATGTATTTCAACATCATTTAGAAAGAGGTAGTCTTACCAGCTCATATATCACTACTGTCTGATCTGAAACTCATGTTTGATATCTGTCTGCCAGCAAATAGATATCCTTATCTGGAAATTTATCATATATTCGATCCATAGTCCTAACGTCTAGGACTCCAGCACAGCTTTGGACTTCTGTTAACTTGTGCAGTGAAAATGCTGATGATTGTTCTCTTCTTATTCAGCTTCCCCTTTGCTCCTTCACATGCATAAGGTGACTGCTCTTTCTATAGATAAGTTCAATGACAGATCTAGTTCCCTCAGTAAAATCTTGAACTAATTTTACCAATTAGCTTGGGTGAGAATAGTTAAACTGAAACATGATCTAATGACAAAGCATTCCACTATTATCTCATTTGTATCAACTGTCAGTACGGATGGACATTAATACAATACATCTAAATGTGAGAAAGGTTGTGCTGCCTGTGACAACATGTGAGAACCAGCTGAAAGAATGGATGCCTCATGAAGAGCTTGTTCTTGTTAATTTAATTTGTACTTCCATCCACTTCCAGAGAAGCTTGGGGTTCACAAGATGGCAAAAGTGTAGGATTCTCACTCGTTCATGGGGGTGACGAGGCAAACTTCCTCACCTTAGTTACATACTAGTTTTCCTGGAACCTTCCCATGGTTGAAAGTCTTCTTTCAATAGTGTTCAGTGGTTAAGGGAGCAAAGTACAAGAAGGTGGAGTGGAATAACTTTTAAAAGTTTTACTTCTCTACGCTTTGTAACAAGACACAGTGAGGCAAAAAGTGTTATAAAGAAAGTAGTGATCTTGGATTCTTTTGGTGGGTGCTGGACAGTTCTTTACAGATGCAAAGAAAGGGAGCATCGAGACTCAAGTCTGGAGCTCTGGTATATGAGTTTAAGATCAAGCTGTAAAATTTGAATTAAAAATGAATTAACATTTTGCTCTATGGATACAAGGCATATTAAAACACTTTTTTGTCCATGCAGATTTAATTTATATACTGTACGATTAGTACACTTCATATTCTTGTTTATTTCCTACTAACTAAGAAGTCAACAAGAAGACTAGAAAGAAAATTTACTAGTGGAAGTCTGAGACAGTAGATTTTTGGGCACCATCTCATCAGAAGTGTTGGTACTGATCCTTGCTAAATAACCAAATACTGTCAGTGGAGAGAACAGGAATCTTAGAAGAATTACAGAGGAAAATCTAGTCCACCTACTTTAAGACTTTCTTTTACATTAAGGGTGTAAGGAACTTAAAAGATGTACAAGCAGTAGGAATTCTAAAAGCGTGTGGATTGTTGTCTGCTCTGTATTTAGATGCCTAAATCCCAGTTCAGGCAAAATGATTCAAATTAGGCAATATTTCAGGAGAATTCACTATCTCAGAAGAAAGTTTGTTTCAGATGGTATAACCAAGCATACACAAATTATTTGAGGTGTATCTCTGAATAATTTTGATAATGTTGATAGTGTTTTTCATCTACATTTCCTCTAATTTATGCTTCCCTTTTACTATGGGGATTCCAGAAGGCAAATATTGATTACTTTCTGTGCAATATTTAGTCTGTGATAATTGAATCCAACCTTCTTAGAGATCATTGTTGCATAACCATTATTCAGTTACATTTTCCATTAATTAATTTTTGTCAGATTCTTTCTCTATTAAGTACTGGGTTATGTAGCTCCAGTACACCATAATTCTCTAATGTACGTAATGAAACACATGTCTGGAAAAGAAGCAGGCAAAGAGACAAAGCAGCAAAACATCCATGGAAAGAGGAAAATACTCAGGTTAGGAAACATTCTTTGAGGGGAGACAACAGCAGAAAAAAAATGGAAAAGGGGAATTTTGTAAAACTAATATCATGAATAAAAAATAAATAAAAACTAACAAAATTTCTCTTGGAATACAAGATATTGGTCACTGTTCAGGTAAATCATTAGACTAGCTCTATAGATGGACTGCTGAAACCTTGCTATTTTTAATCATGATAGCATCAAAATACAATAATCTATCAGTAACACAACTACATTTACATCATGGGAGCTCATCCCTTAATTAAAACACTTCCACACTTGTGGATTTAATCACCAACTTAATTTAATAAGTAAAATTTGCTCATTTGGCAAATCCTACAGAGCTTATGAGCTTGTCTATACTCCAGTATCCAAGCTAAAGCCTTGCCACAGCTGTCTATTTTGTGTTTTAATGTTGTTTTATTATATTAAAGGGATTATAGGAAGAAAAATCACACTCCTCATCAACCTACTTTTAAGCATAAGAACGGCATAGAGTGAGAACTCTTAAGATCTGTGAAACCTATCGCTCCCAGTGCATGCAGAGCTATTGTGTTACATGCTCAGAAGCAACACAGGTTATTAAAATGTAGTTAGTATCTGTTCCCATGGATTGAGTGCTTTTACATGGATCAAAAAAGTCTGCCATTTTTTTACAGTGGTAATCTGAAAGTTTTAGAACTATAGAATTTAGTTATGTTTAGTAACTAAACTATGTTAGTGTAACTAAACTATGCTTAGTTACAGCCTACCCAAATAACAAGTTCAGGACATTTAAGAAACGAAACAATATGGAAAAAAAATACCTGATAGTTTTGATCATGCTGAGTCCCATTTCAACACAACAATGTGCATGGTCTTGGCGAGGTTCTGGGAGCCCGGATACACAGTAGTAACAGTCCCCCAGGATCTTTATCCTAAGACAATGATGTTCCTAAATATAAATATATCAGAGAAGAAGAGATTTTTAGTTATGGTTTCATATTTTAAAAGGAATGTGAAATTGATTGAAAAAAAATAGCAAGGAAATGCTGATGCCTCCTACTGGATGTTTTCTGCTTGCAATTACTATAATCGATTTATTTTGGTTTTGATATAAAGTACCTTACCTATCCAGGATAAAACTATAAAGCAATTTTTGTGTTACATTTGTCACAGATGTCCTTGCCACTGATGAGAAGGTTAGATTTTCAAAAGGGTTAGTTTGGCCAAGGACTCAGAAATGCCAGCTGAGCAGATGAATAACTCACTGAGTCTTTATTCCTCCAGGGCATTTTTCTGCCCTATTTGAAAACTCTGAAAATGAATGAAGAGCCTCTTTCACTGATAATTCCTTCCGACCTAAAGTTTCCACTGTCACACTGAACCATTCCTAACAGATGTATTAACTGATCAAAGACTTTGCATGCCAAAGACACCAAACTGGAGAAACCACATTCTTGGTCACCAGAACAGTAAATATTTACATAGTATCCAATAGAAACTTCCTTTTCCCTAGAAGCACATGCAGAATTTCATTTGTTATATATATTTATAGTATCCTTATTACTGTATGATTGGATCACTATTTTAGAAGATCTTTTCCCAGTGACAAGATCTATCTTAGCTGCTGAAACTTTTGCATCTCTAAGACAAGCAAGCAAAATATACAAGCCAAACATTAATAGCAAATATGCCCCCAAGGTCTGGCTTGGCACCCACAGGATATCTCCTATCTCCTGTGTCAAGGCATGGCAGCTGGGGCCACGACAAACTGAGGACACAGCCAAAAATGTCGGGGGCAGAAGGCACTACAGCTTGAGTCAGGGAAGCATTTTCATCATGGAGAATCACCTAAATAATAACTGCAAATTTAGCGTTCTGTCAGTGAAGACTCCAGAGACAGAGTGTCAAAACGAAGACCAGGCATTCCTGGGAAGCAGGAGGTTTTCTCAAACAAGAGACAGAGAACAGGGGTACACTAATCCCAGTGGGATTCCAATCCCATTGGGATTTACTACAGGAGCAAATGGGAATGCCAGCCATGCCTCAGGAGTTGAGTAGTGGCTCCAAAGGGACTCCAGGTTGTTACCTAAATTTTGCCAAGGAAGAATGCAGCATTGTAATGAATTTTAGACAAATCTTTTCAAATCCTTACATGTCAAAAGGAAACAAATTGTTTCGTTTGTACCTCAAGCTGCCACAGAAATCGGCTGAAGCCTTAAGTATGCTCTGGGCACAAAGCCAAAATAAGCTGATTCACCCTGAAATCTCCTTAAACCATCAGTAGGAGCTGAGTGTGTTATGAGCCTTGGCCTGGTCTCCACCTGATACATGGCTGCCTCTGAGGGAAGTGCCTAGTGGTCAAAGTTTGACAAGGAAATTCAGAAGTTAGGTCAGGCTCCTCAAAGGACAAATGTCTCATGTGACTGTCCTTTCTCTTTTTATCCTTCTCTGTTATCCCTCTGCAGACACACACAGATGAACACTAGTGATGTTTTGTAGGGTTGTAGATGTAATACTTCTCCGATAACAAACTGGAAGGAGATAAAGGTATTAAAATGACAATTTCTTGTCTTCATTTGCTGTTCTAGTAGTCATTCAATTGATTTCATATTTCTAGTTGCCATTTACTTTTTCTTCTACAAAGCAGAAAGAGCGTATAAAGAGCTTCAATTTGAATGAAGCACATTCTTTGACACCTTTTGAACCCACTACAAAATGATTTCAGCTAATAACTTTGTAGTGTAATTAGGAAAAAAAAAAGTGAGAAACAGTTGATTTCCAGAAAAGATGCAGATGTGTCTGAAGTAGTCTTGCCATTATATATAGGCAATAACTTCAACTTGGGAACATTTTTAGTGTTTTAATTACACTTTCATATGCATTTTTTTTTTTTGCATGTAGCCTTATTCCAGCAGTACATTTTGTCGGAATCCCTGTTAACTGAGCTTCTAATTCTGCACAGTCTGTAGCAGAAAAATCTCTGTCAACTGGCAGTCCAGGCTTCCAGGGCAGTCAACAGAGAGCCAGACAGTGCAGTCAGCAAAGCCCACAGCTAACATGGTCTGCTGGTTCAATCCAGACATCTACAGATAGGGTTGCGATGCATCTGAGACATCACAAGGGACTAAAAGATATGACACAAGACTTGTGTCTCTCTGGAGTGGTATAGGGGGTCTCTATTTGCACAGGAAGCTGCGAGGAGCAATTAAATTAATAGTCTTCCTTATTTTTCACAGAATCCCAGAATGGTTGAAGTTGGAACTTGGTTGAAGTTGGAACTTGGAAGTTGGTGTGTTTCAACTTGCACCCATTACTCTTTCTCCTGACAGTTGAATCATTCTGAGTGAGACATGAACTGTGTTACAGCATGATTA
>JAUBNY010000919.1:2120864-2132749 GCA_032275445.1 Crypturellus soui
TAGACTCATAGCAGGTTATGGGGTAGGTGATGTCCTGCCACACCTCTCGCAGCTGCCTGACTCCATAGCCTATGAAATGTGTCCTAAACCTGAAGAGATGAACCAGGAAACAAGAGAACTTCTAATGACCCGCATGGTCTAGTTCCTGTTGCCCCAGCTAGAAAGAGAGGCACATTGGGTGCCCAGCTCAAATGTCTCTAGGTAAATGCACGCAGCATGTGGAATAAACAAGCTGAACTGGAGATGCGTGTGTGATTGCAGGGCCATGACCTCACTGCAATTACTGAGACATGGTGGGACAGCTCTCAAGACTGGAGCGTGGCCATGGATGGCTTTAGGCTTTTCAGGAAGGACAGGCCAGGAAGGCGAGGTGGTGGAGTTGCTCTTTATGTGAAAGAGCAACTGGAATGTATGGAGCTCAGTGTAGGGGAGGATGAAGTGCAAGTCGAGAGCCTGTGGGCGAGGATGAAAGGGCAGGACAACAGGGGAGACACTGTCGTGGGTGTTTACTGCAGACCTCCTGACCAGTGAGAGGAAGTGGATGAGGCCTTCTATAGGCAACTGCAAGAAGCTTCGTGATCCCAGGTCCTGCTCCTTATGGGGGACTTCAACTACCCTGATGTCTGCTGGGATAATCACACAGCTGGGAACAGACAGTCCAGGAGGTTCCTACAGAACGTTGTAGATATCTTCTTGATGCAGGTGGTTGATGAGCCAACAAGGGGAGAGGCACTGCTAGACCTGATACTAACAAACAAAGATGGCCTAATGGGAAATGAGAAGGTTGGGGGCAGTATTGGCTGCAGTGACCATGGAATTCACGATCCTGAGTGGAGGAAGCTGGACAAGAAGTAGGATTGCAACCCTGGACTTTAAGAGAGCTAACTTTGACCTCTTCAGGGAGCTCCATGGAGGAATCCCCTGGGCCAGAGTCCTAGAAGGAAAGTGGGTCCAGGAGAGTTGGCTACTATTCAAGCACCACTTTCTCCAAGCTCAACATTGATGCATTCCTATAAGAAAAAAATCGGGCAAGGTGGGGCAGGAGACCTGCATGGATCGGCAAGGCGCTGTTGGGTAAACTCAATGAGAAAAAGAGCACATACGTAATGTGGAAGAAGGGCCAGGGAAGAATACAGGAACATTGTCAGAGAATACAGGCATGCAACGAGGAAGGCCAAGACCCGTTTGGAATTAGAGGTAGCGAGATGTCAGGGGCAACAGGAAGGGCTTCTATAAATACATCATCAGCAAGAGGAAGACTAGGGAAAATGTTAGTCTGCTGCTGAATGGGGAGGGTGCCTTGGTGACGGAGGATGCAGAGAAGGCAGGGTTACTAAATGCCTTCTTTGCCTCAGTCTTTACTGCTAAGGCCAGTCTCCATGTACTGAGCCTAGAGACAAGAGAGAGAAGCAAGAGAGAGGAAGACTTTCCAGTGGTCAAGGAGGATTGGGTGAGGGATTATTTAGGCAAACTGAACACCCATAAATCTATGGGTCCAGATGGGATGCACCCAAGAGTGCTGAGGGAACTGGAGGGGGTTATTGCTCAGCTGCTCTCCATAATTTTCAAGAGGTCATGGAGAGCAGGGGAAATGCTGGAGGACTGGAAAAAAGCCAACGTCTTCAAAAAGGGCAAGAAGGAGGAACCGGGAAACTAAAGGCCAGTCAGCCTCATCTCCATCCCTGGAAAGGTGATGGAGCAGCTCATCCTAGAGACCATCTCTAGGTATGTCAAGGAAAAGAAAGTGATCAGGAGTAGTCAGCATGGATTCACCAAGGGAAAGTCATGCCTGATGAACTTGATAGCTTTCTATGATGAGGCGACCAGCAGGATGGACAATGGGAGAGCCGTGAATGTTGTCTACCTTGACTTCAGCAAGGCTTTTGACACAGTCTCCCATAACATCCTCATAGGAAAGCTCCAGAAGTGTGGACTGGATGAGTGGACAGTGAAGTGGATTGAGGCCTGGCTGGATGGCAGAGCACAGAGGGTGATGATAAATGGGGCCAAGTCTGATTGGAGACCTGTGATCAGTGGTGTCCCGCAAGGGTCAGTACTGAGCCTGGTGCTGTTCAGCTTGTTCATCAATGACTTGGATGAGGGCACAGAGTGCACCTTTAGCAAGTCTGCAGATGATATGAAACTGAGTGGAGTGACCGACACTTCCGAGGGCTGTACTGCCATTCAGAGAAACCTAGACAGGAGAGAGAATTGAGCAAAGAGGAAAATATGAGAACCCAGAACACCTGTATTTAGGTATGCATGTATGCATGCATACATATATATATATGCATGGAAAAAATCACGCCTTAATTTACTGTCATATATGTTTAAACATCTGGTTTTGTTTAGGAACTCTCAAGAATTTTGAGTTTTGTTTAAAGATCATTTCACAATAGAACAACGTACTGCCAACTCCAGTTTTGAACGTAGCAGGGGATTAGTAAAGCACTTAGCAAAGCAAGAGTGCTTTTACTGTGGAGACTATCGAGCCTTCACTACCCTCCACTTTTCAGTGTCAGGCATGAGTTGATGCAGACAACGTACTTGCATGATGTGTTCCTGAGCATGGAATCTGCTGGCTAGACTGGTGCTAGCCTGGTGCTTCACCAGTCAGAAGCAAAACCGCTATCGGAGAGTCTTTTTGCAGTTTGACTGCAATTGTCCAAGACAATTTTAACCATGGTGAAATAATACTATATCTCCCTTGAGAAAAATAAACAAACTCATCCATTCTTTAGTAAGCGAGCTCGAAGAAAAGCAACTTGCAATTCTCATTACATAAATAATCCTCCCACTAACACCACCCTACTGACGCAAAGAGAAAAAAGGCTCATATTAAACTGTGAGTCTTACATCCAACATCTGCAGCTTCCCTGCAGGAATTCCTTCTAAGGGGCAGCAATGTTATGGATTATGGTATTAAAGCTGATGAAACTGTAAATGGATGAGGTGTCTTACAGGCCACTCAGTTTACTCTTACATGAAACCTTAGTCAAAGAGTGTTTGTGCATGCGTGTTTCAAAATTTAAATCTTGTGGCTTGATACTATTTTTAGATCTCAGTATTTTGGACTAGTATTCAACTGCCATTGGTACAAAGATTGCAGAGCTAACTCCTCTACTTAGGGTTTTATCTTTTCTTCTTTCTCACACCTGAAACTGAATCTACATGTAGCCTGAATACATTCCAAAATATGGCAAATAATTTAAGCAATAGTATTGGTTGACTCTTGGCTTTGCAAAGAAGGCTGTGGAAAAAATGCCAAAAATAGCTATTATTTGATCAAAGTAAGATCTTTCTAAGCCTTAAGTAAGTATCTTACCAAATATCATCTTATTTTCCTTCTTTCCTCAAAATTTCTGCCTAAGGAAAACATTAATATTAATTAAGTTTCTGTTCAGACATTTCAGTAGATGCATATATGTAGAAAAATTTTCAGCTTTTTTTATGTCAATTCATTTTTCCTCCTTTCCAGTTGCCACTTACATCTTTAATAACCATAAATCTTTCACAGATATATTAGTGTAATTCAAAAGAGGGAACTAGCTGTATATAACAAAATGTTATGTTTCTTTCTTGTAAGAAATATTGGACTGATTTCTATTCAGAGTATTTTGTGCTAATGGTCCAGATATCATAATTTTTATTTTATTTCTAATTCTATGCATTACTCATGTTATAATGCTCGTTGTAATTTTGGCTAAAGGATTCAAAAAATCTAAGAGCTCTCATTGAGTCTTCATTGCACAAGGAAAAGGAAGGTTGGATAAGAGAGCAACTAAGCCAAATTGCTTTTCTAAGAAATCTGTGAAATAGCATCTTGTTTAGTATTATATGATTTATATAAGAAGATGGAGCAGATCAAACAATCCCTTATATAAGATTATACAATACTATTTTTATCTAGAAGTAAATTTAGGAATAAATAAGGATTTGCAAGGATTTTCTTCAAAATTTAAAGAAACTGCCTCAAGCTTTCTGCAATTGACCTCTTTGCTTTGATGATAATTCTTTGCAAAACCCAAGAGATTGGGTACCAGTGTGTATTTTATAGAGTTATGATGACTTCTTTATGTCAAATGGATAAGGAATAAGATCTCAAATCTGGATGGGAATGTGTAATCCTCATTTAGGGGAATATATATTACTATTTCTAGAACACATGGAAAAAAAAAACTCACAATGATCTGGGGTTTTTTGTGTTTATCAGAAGAAAATCTGAAATGTGGCTTGAACAAAGCATACAGGTGCATCCAGGAGAAAAAAAAAGAAAAAAGACTACAAAATAGATCATTTGTCTAGCAAAAATTAGGCACAGCAAGATTCCGTGGATGCTATTCAAAACCAGAAGAGGCAAATGAGAGAGAATTCATGCTGTATAAACAGTATCACTGATTAGGGAGTGAAGAGACTCCCAGGATATATGATGATTTTTCCATCTCTTGTCAATTTCAGATGAAGACTGGGCATGTTTCTGAAAGATACACCTTTGCCAGATGTTAAATACGGAGCTTCATACAACATGAACAGTGTGAAGTTAGTTCCATGGAAATCACAGTTTTAAAAAAAAATGTGCCCATGGACCAATAAATTTTAATTCCAATTTTTTTTTCCAGAGTAATAGGAAAAGAAGTCACACAAAATATTTAGGCACTTATGTTTTATGTAACAGACCCCTCTGTCAGAAACCAGAACTCTGAGTGTTGAGTCCTGGTTTCTCATGAAGCACAGAGGGAGAACTTAGGCTAGTAGGTACAAGAAAGAGCCTACATCTTGAATCTAGTGATTGGGACATTCACCTGGAAGGTGCCGGGCTGAATGCTGAAGCTCTGCAGACTGAGGAGTTCTGTTATTCCAAATTCACCTAATTTCTGAGTAAGAGCTCTAATTTCTTGATTACTCTGTACAAACTGGGTTATTGATACTTTAGAATAAAAAGGAGTGAGTAAATTCTGGTATACCCCATGTTAGCATGGTCACTGTTTTCCAAGAAAACTTGTTAGTTGTGGACTGAAGAATAAAGATATCTGGTTGGATTAAGTAGGAGGTACCACACAGCCACACAGATTATGGAAACTGTGATGTTTTTTGAAAATACAATTTTCAGTATATGTAGGATATTAAAAACCAAGCAGAGAAATGCCTTCAAAGTCAGATATCAACTGAGGAAGGACTCTTTGGATTAAAATTTTTGGTATAAATGTCCTCTTCTCCTTAAGCCTTTTATTTGATCCAATTCTTATATGCTACATATCAAAATACAAATTAAAGTTTGTGGCATGATTTGTAAATGTACAAATATGATCAGTAAGATCATAAAAGGCAAATGTATTCTATCATCAATGCTAGGTAAAATTGAAATTCAAACCAAAATGGTAAATCATAATGTGAAAATGTGCATTCTAAAAATATCCCTGGACATACATACATACTTCTAACTTGCTTTAAAATATATTTCTTCAGTCAGTAGCCGTTTTTGTCAAGACACACAGAGGTAGTCATTATTCTTTTAAACTGTTCAGAAGTCATAGCTAATGCAACTTCTTTCATCTTGTTTGCTTTATAGTGTAGATTAAGTGCAGAGCAGATGTTTTTGCTTGATTGTTTGCAAGACAAGTATTGTAGATTGACCTTATTGCACTGGCCAATATGGCAGTGACGAGGTAATGGACTAAGGTATTATGCTGTACAAGACATGTTGCTGATTCAGATAAAACAGTTTGCTCAAAACAGCTTTCAATAATTACTGAAGTCTTGTTTTCTTGACTTTAATTTGCAAGTTGAGTGATGACACCATGGGTTTTGCTGATGTCTGTGTAATAAGTGCACATATATCCTACATCCTTGAACTGAAAATGTGTTAAGATCAGTGTAGTGTGTACACAAGTGTAAGGTTTGTGCATGAGAAGCTGTCTTCATAGTAATTACAGAACTAGTTAAATGGTCAATGACATTCTGAACACAATTCCTCTTTTCCCATAGTTCCCATAGGTTCCTACATGTGGATGGATAAATTATAACTTAAACTCCATTAAACATATTGACTAGGGCTTCAATGGCTACAGTAATAGACCAGATAGCTAGGTCTGGTGTAGGCCTTAAAAGAGATGAAATGAATGCTATCTTGAACCAGAGAGACTTAAAGAGCAAGAAAAGAAAATGCAGTTCTAGAAAGTTTGAATGGATCATGCATTGCTTGTATATCTATGCTTTGTTTCTTTTTCTATTAGATAGTATTAAAAAAAGCAGCAACTCATCTGCCTAAGGTAGTAAATTTCACCATTGTGTTCAGTTTATTTCATTACTGAGTTAGAAAGACCCTAGCCTAAATGTTGGTAAAACCTGCTGCTAAACCACTGCAGTGACTGCGATGGCTGACTCTATGCCATTTAAATGAACAGGTCTTTTAACCTTCCATAGTACTTAGAAGACTAGAAGACAAGTGAAAGAAAGGTATTCTTGGTTTATGTTGTTGTTGTTGTTTTTGTTCTTTAGAGGCATTTTCCAGCAAGTGACAGAACTATAAGCTTCCTTAGAAACACTACTATCTTTCATGATATTCTTGGCCTAGAATTAGAAAAGCATGAAGTTCTGTTGATTTGCTATGAGGACTCATCATTTTTGATACTATTAAGGTGATTAAAGGTTCTTCCCCAGAGCTCCTGAATGCAACGTTGACCCTTTGCAAACAGACTGTGCTTAACTCACGTGTGCTAGCCGATCAAATCTGGCAAAGAGCTCGTTCAGCATTCGGACCAGCTCCTGGGCTGACAGAGTTGTAGAGAGGTTGGTAAATCCTTTAACGTCTGCAAAAAGAATGCTAAACAAAAGACAAAAGATATTATTATTGAAGTCTATTTCCTTTTGATAACTTGTAATGTGATAAAATACAATCCAGTGTATTGTTATTACTATGTTCTCTATTTTAAAGTTGTGCCTGGCTGAGGGAAGTTTTCAGAAAGAAATGAAGGACCTATGAAGGACCATTTTAAGGTTATGCGACCTCAGCTGTTGACCTTTACAGATTCTGGAATACCAAATATAAAAACTAAGGGGGCTAAATAAATATTACCAAGCATGAAAAGGTTTTTTAAAAAAAAAGTGTATTTTGCAGTTCTGGATCTTTGCTATCAAGCTATTGGATCAAATTATTTCATCAAGACAGATACAGCTAAAACTCAATTAGCACTATTGTACCCATTTTACCAGTGAGAAGACTGAGGCAAGATGGAATCATAATGCAGAGGGCCTTCAATATCCCTCAAACAGTATCCTTCGCACCCAGCTCTCTATCAGGAGCTGACAGTGTTCCTTGGGAAATAGATTTATAAGTAGCAGTTTTTTAGAGTGAGTTGGACTTCACAATTTTATTTTCATAGTGTAATCTTCAGGCCTAACCCAGCTCTATAGCCACCACTCAAGATCCAATTCCCAGGAGGAAAGGTTGATTCACAGCAATCTTGCCAAATCCCAGACCCAGGCTTTGGCCAGCTTCCTTGCATCTGATTTTAGGGATGTGCTCATGTACTTAAATTAAAAATAAGTTCCGTCATTATGGAGAGAAGGGAGAGATCAGTCCTCAGAAATTTAACTTTGTAAATTCACATAAATTTCACAAAAGTAAAATATGAGTCATTTCTTGAATGATTCCTCGTTCTTTCTATTGTCTTTATAGGAAGTCTAGTGTGACAATATTTTGAAATTGAATGCAACAGATAAAGTGTGTAAACTTATGATAGGATCTTAGTCAAGAAGCTAGTTCCTAATAGGGCTCTCCAGTATTTCAGCAGCCTCCACCCGTGCAGCTTTGGCTGTTCACTATACCTACAATAAACACCTGTGAGGGTAGAAGAATAGACACACATGCACTCCTAGCCTGTGGGATGTAAGATAAGATTGTTATTGCCCGGAACAAAGCAACAAAGCACATACACTGCTTACTTCCATACTTAAAAAACAAAAAAAATCTTGCTTTGAAAAAATAGCAACATTCAGAAAGACACGTTTCACTGGCATAGCCTGGAAATAGCCCCAATGAACCTCATTAGCATTAATCAGCTAATGATTGGTGTTATAATCTGAGTTTAAACTAGCTGAAGATATTCATTTGTGTGTTGAACAAATATATCACAACTTGAGATTGCACAATTAGCAGTAGTATAAGCAGTAATAAAAACAGTAATGATGAGTTAGACAATAGAAAATGGTTAATGACAATTCAGCCCTTTCTGGGGTACGCAGGCAGGTGATAGTTTTCGTAAGCATTACTATGAGGCTAACAACTACATCAGGATTTTTGTCACTGAGAAAAAGCAAAAGCATTAAGTACCAGACAGAGCAAAGAGGAATAAATACTAACAATAGCTCAGATTTTGATTTTAAAAAATCTAGGAAGAATTAACTTCTACATTTTTTTAATTAAAAAGGTGCTAATTTTAGAGATTCATATCCTCTTATTTTATTTAGTAGTCTATGCAAAATATTCATGAAAACACAAACAAAAACACAGGTTTGTAATCTAGTGCCTGGAAATAAGTACAGGAACAGACCAATATCCGTACTTTAAAGCACATGCTGTGTTCACTCTGCTCCTCTTTCAAGCAAAAAATATGTTTAGACTTTTCATCTCTAACTATAGCTCTTTTCTTCTGAGGTTCAAAGGGAAGGGTCATCTTCTTTTCATTTTGATTCTTCTAGAGCAACACTAACTCTAACTGAGAATGGGAAAAAGTAATGAAAGAAATTTTAATTTATTTCAATGCAAACTTTTTGTAAAGGTCCCTGACACTTTCAAACAGATTTAATAAAAGAATATGTCTGAGCTACTGTAAGGCCACAGAAGAAAAAGAAAATCAATTTTCTCTTTTGTAGAAGTTCAGTGTTATATTTATTGAAGTGGCACAGGCAAAGTTATTTTGGGGCGTTGTTAAAAGGCAAAGTACATGCTTTCCTGGTAAATCATGCCACATCAAGGATGCTTATTTTCACTAGCTACAGTGATGGCAGTTTAATCATTTGTTTCTGTGATGTGCTTACTTGTGATTTACAGCAAAAGTTCTGAGTTTAGCTTACTAATATGATTGATTAGTAACTGGAACTACAAGAGAATCAAAGAGATTCTGGAATATGACAGAATTAAAGTTAATAATTTTTGGTGTGAATGTATAGGAAGAGTTTGTTACTTGAGTAGCAGCTCATAGAATCACTATTATCTTCCTGCTAACTAATTTTTGGTAGACAAAATTTAGAGGGGGAAAAAAAAAAGGAAATCAAATTAAGAAATATGATAACCTGTAAAAAAAGAGAAAATGAAAATGGCTACTAATCACAGTAGATATGTGACAGGTCAAATATTTTAAAAGATCTTGCAGTCTTTATCTCATTTCTGAAACTATAGTGTCAGTCAGGACCCCCACCTTCACCAAATAAGGGGAAATAGGGTCACACCACCTGCAGGTCAGGCTCTCCGTTCTGGGCAACCCTGACATTTTAATGAAAGAGCAAAATGCCCCAATTGAAATAGCTCTTGATATGGCAAAGGCATCAAATATCTGACATGTAAAAGAAGTCATCAAAGTACTTCTCTGCTTACGAATTAAACCAAATTACAGGGTAACTGTCTTATTTTGGAATGAATAAAGCAAAAGCAAGGAAACTCAACATACATTTAGCACCATCAGTGACCTTAAGCCTTAAAGAGAGGCTCCTCCACCTACCTGACATTCTCGTAGCGATGAATGTAGATCTTGTGAAACTGGTGTTGCAAATGTTCATCTTCGACATTGGTCATATCGTTTATCATTTCCAGAACCACAAATCGTGGTAAGACAGAGAGCACAAGCCGCTCCTAAAATAAAGATATACCTAAGTGTCAGGCCCATTCACATCAGTCTGAATTAGTACTTCACAGAAAAATGCTTCTTGTTGAATTCTGCCATTATAAGAATCCAAGGCAACCATTTAAAATGCAGTTCTCATCTCCAAAAATTCAAGGTCAGGTCATTTGTAACACTTTGTGTTAGCAACTTGACTGTCCTCAGCATATAGATACTTTTCCCTCCATTCCCCCACACTTTTTTTTTCCTCTGTTTTAAACTTACCTGTTGATTATTGAAAAACACATATTAGTTATGATCTCCATTACACATTTTTCATAAACACTACCTAAGGACATACTATACCTATATTGACAGATATAGTGCTGAGGAATTTGCAAGTCATCAGCAGAAAGATCAGATCTTCACTGTTGTTATTTATGAAAACTTACAGATTGAGCATTAAATGTTCATAAACTCTATAATTATTAATTAAGCTGGATGTCAAGTAGCAAAAATATGCAGAGGAACCCAAATTCTTTTCATCTAATGAAGGTTAATGAAAAGGACATAATGGAGAAAAAGTTTGGAGCTATTTTCATAGACTAAAGACAGGGATAATATGGCTTAATGCACAACCAAGAAATACTTTATGGAGAAAGTTTTGTCATGGATCATTTTAGACATAGGGTCAAATTAGTAACACCAGCATGATTTGGCAGTGGGGTTACACTAGTTAATAAGAACTAAGCAACCACTTTCAACTAAGTAGCATTCAGTGTATGTTGAACTAAAGTTCATTTAGTGGCTAGAGCATCCGATGGTACCCGCAGACTGATTGTCTTCAGAGCCTGTTCATTCTGCGAGAGTGATCTTCGTTTGGATCAATGGGAAATGGAAGCAAGTATTTGCAAGTTGTGAACATGTATGAAGCATTTACTCCTTGCTAATTAAAACACGTCAGACATACACATTAGAAGGTGAGGAAGACAGGTATGAAATGCTGATTTGTCATAAACTGCACGAAAACACTGGGTACTTCTGAGAACCTAAAGAAGAGCGAAAGCATAGGGGAGGATCAGCACAAGCTTCAGCTCATTCTGGATGGCAGAGTGAGTATAGCGCATCTACAATTCCATTTTCAGTCTGTATCACATGAACACAACTCTTGTCCTATGCCAGGAGTTGAGAGTCTTTGTTGGAGACTGTCATAAATTACAAACAAAAAGTTAAAGTTTTCAAAAATCCTTTCAAAAGTTTATAAATCTAGATTTTATTAAAAAATCTAAATCAGCTCTTCAGATGCATAGATTTCCAGTACGGTTTATACTCAGGTTGTGTCAGATTCATTTTGTAAAACAGATATTTGATTCCTAAGCGTACTTCTGAGTTGTGAAGTAACTTGGGAATCTCTAAGTCTTTTTAACCGTCCATAGAATTGAAGTGCTTATTAGATCATTGAACAAATGAGAGTAGCCTTCAAAGTTTCTTGAAAATTATACATGTAATCTCAGAAATAATCATTTATATGTGCTAGTAAAACAAGTTGTCAGGATGATTCATCTCGCTAGGGGCCCACTTCATCAACCCTTTTTTATAGACCTCTCCCAAAATCAGACTCGGGGCTGGGCTCTTCTGTTGGCCAATTGGTCACTGCTCTTTTTTTCCAAAGGTTTTGTATGACCTCCCAGTGCCATGATGGATCACATCTGTGGGCTGTACTATAGCAGCTGTTAAACGAGTCTGTGTAAAATACAGCCTTCCTTGCCCCTGGAAGAACGAGAGGGTGGGAGCCTACGTTGTTCTGCAGATGACAGCCTGCTCTTGGCCATTTTCATACTTCTAGGTCCTAATAGACTTTCACTCATTTGTTGCATAGAAATTTATGACAGAGAGCATATTGAAAAAAGAAAAAGAAAAGATTTATTGGGATCTTGGCACATGGCTCACATACATACAAATATCAAATCTCCTGAACAAGACGGTTGCTGATTGATGATGAGGAACTTTCACTGCAAGAGTCCTAGCAGTAATGACTTAGGCTGAATGGGGAGAGACTTCTCAAAC
>JAUBNY010000919.1:2321671-2333694 GCA_032275445.1 Crypturellus soui
TCTTGCAGTTTATGTCCAACAATTAATGGGAAAACAATATGTTTAGGACACAGTGACAATACACACTCTGTTGCATTTTTTTTTCTGTTCACAAATCTACATTCATACCTAAAGAAGAGTAGAAGTCTATAAAATATGTGACAAAAATGTAACCCCGCATGTCTACTCAACATTCCACCTTCCTCAGTATCCACATGGCATCACAGCCCACTTCTTATTCTATGGATGGTCCTTCCCAGCTGCAAGTGGCCATCAGCCTGCTGGCTGGGGTCCCTGTTTGCTAGGCTGGAGAGCTCTCTGTCCATAGCAGCTTGGAGAGAGCCCCAGCCCAGTAACCCTAACAATGGCACTTTGAGAAATATGGGATGAGAATAGTGTTCTCCTCCCATAAACACTGAGCTTGAGACTCATGAAGCGTTAATGCCCCTGTCAGTGCTGGCAAGTTGCTTATATCCCCATTTGTCAGGCAGTAGGCGTGACAGTCCCCATTGCGGAGGCCGCTGATGGTGTGAGCGTTGGGCACACAGTCCAGACAGAGCTGATCCTGAAGCATTTGCTGCTCTACATCCTTGGTTGCTGTTATTAGGATTTCAAGGGTCCATGAAGCGAATCTGGGCCTGATGAGTATTCAGTTTAGGGAAAAGAATTGGACGTCACCACCTTTACATTTTGTCTTTGGGACATTTTGTACTATATTGATGATGGACTGCTCAGTGGTGCATTTTTTCCTCCCTTTCAGAAAGGTAGTGATGCATTTTCTGTTCTTGCTAACATAACATTTCTATACAGTTCATTTCATGGCTAGCTGTCCGTCCTTATATTCCTGAGTTACAGATGAAGAAACTAAAGTATAAGGAAATTGAAAGAAGGAAAATTGTAGTTTAAGCTTTGGAGCTTAAACCCAGCCATTATCCCAGTTCTGCCCCATCTACGTAGGCATGCAAGAGTTTATTCTGCCATCACACCCAGGAACCAAGTGTTAGCCACTGAGAAAGGCCAAAGTCACAACATTCCTTTCCTGCGAACCCTGGATCCTGTCCCCACGCTGTGTCCATGGAAGGGTCACAGACTGACTTTCCTGGGCTCACCTGACAGAATCATCCATCGCAATTGGTTCCACAAGGTCATGAAACCTGCAACCACTGCAGGTGCTAAAACCAAAATTTGACATAATAACAAAAATTCCACTTGAATCCCAATGTCAGAATAAATCCCCTGCAATAACCATAATCGATTAACAATAATAAACGTCTATAATGACTTCTCTCTTTTCTGTATGAGAGACAGAGCTCTTTTTTTTTCCCTAATGAAAGTTTTAAAGGATGAATTTGTGACAGAAGTACCCAATCCAACACACTGTTGTCTTGAGTGGAGAGCTTCTTTAGCTTTCAGTAGTCTTTGGGCCAGGCTTGCAGAGACACATTTGTTCATTTTTTTTTTTTTTCTGAGTAACCAGAAAACTGCCTCTAAGAGCAGCTGTTGCTTTTGACCATGAATCATCCATCACAGAGCTGCTGATGGTGAAGCAGACTGACACCTACAGCGCCTCTCATGTAGTTTGCAAAGCCGGTTATTCCCCTACAGACCAGACCAGTCAGGAAGCCTGAATGGAAAAGCTTCAGCACCAGCTCTTGGGCTGAAACTGCTGCCACTCAAACAGGCACAGATGGAAAGCAGTAATTAACTTAATTAGCCACACAATCAAGGAATGGGGCTGCTGATCCCTGGGAATCTAACTAATCATAAAATACTTTACATCCCTGTGGTGTAATAAAATCAGCTATGTTCAGATAAGATGGAGTAGCCAAAAGATTATCGGACACGTGGCACCACAGATTATGGCTGTGGATCTCTGTGGCCAAGTGTATTCTTTGCCCCTTTCTCCCTCACTCTCATTGCTAACGCTAGACTGTCTGTAGTGTGTTTGCTGCTGATTACTACTCCACGGCATCCGATACTGAGCATTCCTGGCTGCTCTCACCTGTGTTAACACACAGGGATAACAAACTGCCCATCGATGCGTTGTGCTTTAGAGCAACCGCTCGGCTGAGGTCCACCACGGTGCTAAAGGACAGTTTAAGTAAGACGGCTGACTGCATTGTGAAACGCACTCAATGCGTGTGATAAAGTGAGGGTGTAAATGTGGAGCTACTATGGAGACTGTTAGGTTTTATTTTAACTTTGTTTTTACTCAGGCAAGCCCATTGAGCTTTTTGGAGTAGCAGCTTTTAGCCTGTATCAAATGCCATGTTTCTTTCTTCAGCTGATTTTGTATAAAAAAAATCACTGTGAGCTTTCGTAATAGAAATATATTCTTTGATAACAGGAAGCATCCCCCAACTACCACCTGCAGCATTCAGATTTTTGTGTTGAAAAAGCTCTCCCTATATGAAGAGTACAGCAGATTGCAGACACATATTTCTGCTGTATTTAACTCTTCCATGGATAACAGTTCTGCTCAGCAATTCCTGATGAATTTGTAATGGATGATGTGTGAATGAAGCTTATATTGGTGTTTTGCTGCAAGAAGACCTCCATCACCTCATAATGGGGAATCTTTGATGCACAGAAAATTCCCCTGCAGTTTGCATCAGAGATATCACCTCCATTTCTTTTATTTCACTTACTCATTTTCCTTCCTACAGAGTGAATGGTAACTTGGAGGGCCTGTGGATTTTAAGGAAATTTCAGAAACAATGGAAAACTCTCTGTCCTTGTTGTCAGCCTTCAGGTTTCCAGGAGAAGGTGTTACCACTTTGTGTCCTTTCTTCACTAGTGGGTAGTGCAGCACTCTGCATTTTGCACAGATAGAGGAGAGTAATAGTCTGTGGGAGAAGAAAGAGTTTAGTAAAAAAATGTGGAAAACAACTGCGCAAAGCTGCTACAATAGTCTTCTTTAGGAGAAATGCTACCTTTCTGAGACAAAGATGAGATGAGCTGGGCTAACTGCTTGTGCAGCACAGGTGCATCATATTGTGGTCATCCTCATTAACTCTGTTATACAGATAGGGAAATTAGAGACTTGGAAACTCATAGAGGACCTCCGTCAAGGTTGCTGGTTTTATGTGGTGGAGAGAACAGCTGTGTGTGCAGTAGCCTGCGGCAAATATGCAGGAGTCTCCCCAAGGCAGTCTCACAACCAGCGATGGCTTTAATTGCCCCAAAAGTGGGTTATGGTACTTATCTCCTTCTTTAGAAAACTATGTGTCCTTCTACAGGGGAGGAGTGGAGGGGTATAGGGAATAATTTTAGAGGAAAAGTGTTTTGGTGGAAGGGGCTCTATCATCTATCTGAATATTCTGCTCACGGGCACTCACATCAAGAGCTGAACAGCAGTATTTTCTGTTGGGGATGATCTGTGAGACACCACGGGTTGTGAGCAACTACCTGAGGGCCTCTCTCTGCACTGAGGCCTCAAGACCCAAATGCCTTTTTTTACTTTGAACACCTATGTAGATTGTGGATGGAACTGTATGTAGAATTGCACTATATCCTTAGTATTACTGCAGTCAAAGAGGGCTGGTCACTTTAAGGAATCTTCCCCAAAGCACGTCACTGTTGGTGGTTTGAACACAAGCATGAGATGGAGAAAGCTGGGAATGCTGTTGCTGCCTTTGTCACTGATGCTCTTCATTGCTTTGACCAAACTAGGGAGCCTGTGTGCCTTTGAACAGCCTTCTCTAATAGCTTTTTTCTTTTTTTTTTTTTTGCAACAGCTGGCCTCTGAATGACACGGGGACCAAAAAACGAGTCTGATGACAAGTCTATGCTAGGTAAATCTTTCTAAAATGTTTGCTTGATTTTACTATAAATTATTTATTAAAGCTTGTCTGTGAAACACAAAGGTTCACAGAATTGAGAAGACTATTTCAAAAATATAGTAAAAAATTTCTAAGAAAGACCTCTTTTTTGCCCTCATTAAAGTCAGCAGATACTACCTGAATGTTCTGCCTAGCACAGAATCAACAGATACACTATAATGTGCATCATTTTGGACTTCAGTGTTGGATTTGTCTGACCAAATAAACTTTGATATTCTGATGGTTTGTAGAAGACCTCAGACTTTGTTCCAGCTGTTTCTGTGGAAATGGATGTCTTACATTTGAAATGGCAAACTTTTCTCCAAACTAATAAATTTTAAATTATATATAGTAATCTGTTTAGCTGATAGCAGCTACCTCAGAAATGTGCCCAGGATTTTTTTTTTTTTTTTTTTTTTTTAATTTTGACACCCACCAAAGAGTCAAAGTCTCAATTCTTAAACACTCTTTCAGACTTGGCAGTCTCAAAAGGCTGAACATGCTAGACTGGAAACTTGTTTATGCTGCAAGATCTGTTCAAAGCTGTGATTGTAAAGATGCACATGGGCAGCTAGGGCGGCTGTAGCTAGTTCACTCTTGTTTCACTCTTGTTGTCCAGGGACCAACAAAAGGAGCAGTAGTTTAATGGAGCAAGTAACGGAAAGTGATAAATGTCAGCAGATTTAGCTCTTGCATCATAATCCACAGGGGCCAAGTGAGAGGGTGTCTGAAGGCTGCCTGACACTTGGCAGAACCACATAGCCCTGTGGGATGTCACTATAATTTACTATTAGAATTCATCAGTATTTCTGTCTCCCTAGAACACGTTTCTTAGAAGAAAATGTTCAGACAAGTCTTACTGAAATCATTTTTTTTCTAGATGTTCCCTGATCATAACATCCTCAAATCTGGATCTAGGTGGACCCATCATTGCTTTAATTTATTTTCACCTCCTGTTTCACCCAGGATTAAATTCCATAAATTAAGTTTGCCTGAAGCTTATCTGCCACTTTTAATATTGTGCTTTGCTGATGTGTAGTTGAAAAAAAGTAAAAGAGAGATTAACAAATAGAACATGGATGGATGGTTAGGAGAATGCAAAATTTATGTTAAAAGAGATTAAAAGAAGTTGATTTGATTAACCTGGGAAAGAAAAAAAAAGAGAGAAAGAAAGACTGGGAGAGATATGCTTATATTTGGTTATTAGAAAGAGACAAAAATACAAAATGAAAGAACTGTTAAGTGTCAAAAGTATATATAAACTAGAAAAAAGGAGTAAGGAAAGTGAAAGAAGCAAAGTTCTTGAACAATCCCCCAATCGTGGAGATGAGGAGCTTGGAATATTTCAATGTTTTAATGTAAGTTATTAAATCATGGATTCATGGTATGTGATTTATTTGAGGGCAGATTGTTGGATAGGACAAGGATGAGCAGGATCTTGAAATTAAATTATATTACATGAAGATATGATATATAATTTACTTGTGTCCCCAAAAAGGAGGTGAAAGTAGATAGATCATGGCAAGTTTGCTATGCTCTGTTATAGCAGCATTTAATTACTTCCCTGCATACTTCCTGGGGTCTACTCTTACCTTCAGGGAGTGGGGAGGAATATTTCCTTGCTTGATATCTAACTTTTTTCTTTAGAGAGACAGAGAAAATTGGTTTTCTTCCAAAATATCTGAGATGATTAACTACAGCTGGAAAAGGTGCCCTGGGCAGAGGTTTTGGTGTACCAGGGGCAACCAGAAACATTTCAATGCCCTGTTAGTGATATCTTACTCATTCTTGGTTAAACTGATTAATCAGTCACATAAGTGATAAAAATATAGCAAAACAGAGTACACATCTAATCTTCAAGGTCCAAGACCTTTGTCTCATATGAGTTGCCACAAAGCCCATGCCACCTGTAAAAGGGAAACACAAAAGTGTTGATATGTTCAGGATAGGATAGGCACCCTCCTAGTTACGCTCTAGGAGAGTCGAGTTGCTACCTTTTCTCCATTAACTACCTGAAAAATAATTCTCCCTGAAAGATGAGATACCCGGATGGATGAGTAAATTTGGGCCTCTGTCTGCTTTCATCAAATACCAGTCTGCAAAGTCAGCCCAGTAATAAAAGTGTCTTATACCAATGCAGAGTGTAAACTATTCAGAGGAAAACATAGCATTCTTGTGGCATGTTTTGGAGGACCAGGTTTGATCAGGTGTGACCCCAGTGGCATTTTCTCCATGATAATAATCTGGTCTTTCCTGTAGGGTCAGAGCACAAATATTTATTTCAAAAATCAGAGCATTGGATGGCCACTGGATTATTATTTTTTTTTAGTCTTATTACACATATCTATTCTCTGTGGGATAATAGGAGCACAGGTCTGTATATACTCCTAGGCTCTAATGAACCTTGACACTCAAAAAGTAAAGAAATCTAACAGCATATTTTACAGTAGACTCTAGTTGTGATAAACTCACACTGATTTAACAAATAATAAAAAAAGAAACAGTTATAATTAACACTTATTTTAAATGTAACCAGCATGACATTTTCAATTAAATAAATCTCATGAGACAGAATGTGCTATATTGAATTAACACCTCTACAGGATATGTGCTTTTTAAAGCAAGTACATAAATTAACAGTATTCTGCAGGAGCAAGTCCTGCCTTCCTTGAATGTGCATTCTGAAACCTTGAATTACAAGCTTTCCAAAGTAACTATTGATTTTTTTTTTTTTTTTGGAGTGACTGAGTTTCATATCCCTTGTCGAGGAAGGGAGAAGCCCTCAGTCATTTTAATGGGGTCATCCATCTTCTGTGAAGATATTTGCATGCTCTTACATTTGGTGTGTCCACTGCCTCTGTTGTGTGTGTCCTCCAAGGGACATTTGTCGTTGCCAGGTTAGAAGTCCATGGGTGGCTTGTGAACTTGTGTTGGACAGAATGAAATTTACAGAAATTCATCTGAATGACAGATGAGTCTCTGTATTTTGGGGTAGTGTATCCTAGTACTTGAGTGATGAAGATGGGTATTACTCACACAGACTCATGAGACAGGGGAGGAATGGCTTAACAAACAAGAAAGCTTTTGTAGTTTCTGTGGTAACACCACTCTCACTCTTGGGCCTTCTGCTACCAACACAAAGTTTCCTTCTGAGACCTTTTGTACATCTGATGCTTTCCTACTAGCATAACGCAGCAATGATTTCATTCACAGTATGTAGCAATTTTGCTGACATCAATAAAAATGTTTTACACGGTCCTTCTGTGGCTACTGTTAATCTGTTAATTTCTGGCTTGAGTGATGATGATGATTTTAAGAAGGAGCAAGCAAGTTCCTGGGAATATAACCACTCAGAGAGAAACCTCAAATGATGTAAGAGTATGACAAATATATGACACTGACCCTTTCTGGTCTTTTGTTGGTTATTCTTCTGTTTCCTTTAAAAAAACACTTGGAGTTTTATGAGTTAAATATACCAGAAAGGGGAAAAATCATTGCCTTACTATTTCCTTTGTTATCAAAGCAACTGGAACAGCACTTTTCTATGAGAGATTTCTGTTAAACTTGCTTAGCCATTCTCTGTCATCTTTTTTTTGTTTTTTTTTTTTCTTTTGATGTTAATAGCAAGCAGCTAGAACTAGAAGATAATGAAGAATTAAAAGATTAGAGATATGGAAAGTTTATGCATTAAAAGCAAAATCAGAGAGTAAAAAAATACAATCACTGAGATAATGAGAGTGAGGCATATAATACCTCTTCAACTAGAGAGAGAGAAAAATATCTCCATCTCCTGCATTTTTTTATGCAGGAGGAGATGGTGCTACTTACCTCTGGAGGGCAAAAATAAAGCAGCTAAGCTATTATGAAGAGTTCAGAAATGAAGCTAAACTGCTCTGTATAGAACCCAGTGATTTTCTCTTCATTTTTCTGTAGAGTAAATGTTCACTTAGAAGAAAGAGAGACAAAACGACCATCAAACAAGTGGTAAATGCATGCATTAGCCAAAGGTACTAACGGTTTGCACTGCTAAAATCTGGGTTGCAGCCTTCCCACGTGCCCCTTGTTTGAAGGATCAGACCTTTCAGAAGAATGGGTTGTCCCACCCTATAGCTGCACTAAACTCAACACATCTAAATGCAGTTAGTGGATGAACTTGGAGGAGAATGAAGTTTACTATGATCCCTTCAGACGCAGACCACAAGAGAGATGCTCAGGTGCTTAAATATTAATTACTACAATTTTTTTGAAACCCTAAGGTATTCCATGTGCTTTCTGCCATATCTTCAGAGGCGTTTGGTCTCTTATGTGTTCTCTGTCATAGTTGTGAGCCCTGTACCTGTCCCAGATACCTCAAAGCATCCGCAGTAATGCCAGATGTCAACCTTTTTATTTTTATTTTTTTTAAATATTCATACAGTGAGCCCATAAATAAACAGAGAAACCTTGGTTTCAGGCTTGTTGTTGATGTGTTGGGTCTATTACACTGAAGTGGGAATTTTTCTAAACTCTGTTATCCTCAGAAAAACAAGCAAACAAAGAAGAATATAACTAGGCAAAAAAGATCAAAAAAGCTTTTTTCTCTTTCTGATGGAAAGGCCAAGCATGTGGCACTTGTGTTTTGAGTCATGAAGCTGCAGACTGCAATGACCATTCTGACCATATCTGTTCCTTGTTTAAAAAAAGCTGATAGTACTTTCTGTAGTGAGGGGAATTTGGTTTCTCTTTTGTGTAAGAGGATGCTTTTGAATCTGATAACTTCTGAAAAAATATTGTGGGATAAACTTTAAAAGGCATCTAGTTACTGTTACTAGTGTTTCAGATCCTATATTCTACTTTACAGTTTTCCACTTCACAAATACATTTTTTCCAAAGTATAACTATTGAACAATACTGGCTTTTCTTTTATTTCCACCACGTATAATGCAGTGACCTTATTGTGAAAGTTAGTGCACTATATTCCATTAGCAATCATCTGTACCATCCACACTGTGCAATAACTTCTGCTGTTGCTGCTGTTGAATGACATTTTTAATCTCAATTTCAAGCCAGAAATAACATTTTGGGAGCCTCTTGAGTATAGAAAGGATTGCTAGTACAAGTGTCAGAGAAAATGGACTTAACCATCAGAAATTATTTGCAGAGGTCTGTCAGTCTATAGAATAATGGAAATTTTATTGCAGTAGTCATTTAAACTTAGGAAGTACAAAGTCTTTTTGCCAGTAGTGTTTAAAATTTGATGCTGCTGGAAAGATCTGAGCATTTGAAATATTTCATTAACCTTCTGTGCTTCCTTCATTTAGTAAGTTGTGCTGTTGCCACTATTCTAATGAATGTATATTTTGAAGACCCCTTGACTTTACAGGATTTCTGGATACTGTAAATTTTTCCAAACAACTGATGTTCTCACCTGAGAATTGCTAAATAGCAGCAAAAACTTCCCAAGAGACTGTCAAGCAATGCTGCTGGCCATTTGTTTTCAAACAATTATCTGTCAAGAAAAGAATAATAAAAATAGAGAAAATTTCGCTAACTTTCCAGAAGGAAAAAAAATCCAGGGCAGCACATATTTTAGGTACAGTTCAACTGTGGTAATAATATATTAATAACATATTTGCAGAGGTAGGTAACCAAATGATAAGAGGATGACATATTAAGATTTACCTATATCTGAATGTCATTTTTCAGTGAGTATAAACTGGATGAAACAAAATCTCACTTTTCTATGGATGCAGAAAACATGTCAACAGAATTTGGTTGCTGGGGTACTTGCTTGCCACTAAAAGGAGAATGCTGAGCAGCTTCTGTTGATTCTTTTTCTTTTTTTGTGTGATATAAGTAGCTATTCTACTCTAATTCAAAGACAGACACAATCACTAAGAGTTCTTGTGCTGAGATCCTGATTTTAGAAAGAGAGTTTTTACAGTGAGGAACAGATTCTCAAAGGTCTTTGTCCTAAGTCATGATAGGACCCTTATGAGGTCAGAAATACCCAAGCAGGTTCTCACTTCTTAAAAACAAGCTTGCCTGGGTTCCTGTTTTCTACCTTATAGAATATCTGGATATTCATCTTTCAGAAGTCTGAACCCTCTTGACCTTTGGTCAAAATGCCTTGCTAAACAAAGCTATTCATGGGTTTCATTCACATTTAAATTGACAAATAGATGACAATAAATCCGTATCTTTGATTGATGTTGTCTATCATCTTAGCTGTTTGAACCAGTTGCTGTCCTCCTTATGAGGCAGCTGTGATCCCTGAACAGTCTGTGCGGAACAGAAAGTGCCTGTGAAGGCCTCCACAAGGAAAGCTGGCTCTAGGAATAATTCTGCTCATGTATTTCTATCCAGTGGTTTTTGAGGGCCCTTACTCACCACACAAGTTCACAGGCCACTTTGGCACTTATTTTTTGTTGTTACAAAAGTGCAAATTAAATCCAAGTCAGGCAAGGCAAAGTACTTTTCTGACCATTTTGGACTGCTTTCAAATGTCATTGATCTGAATGACATTTGAAAGCAATACATCTGAATCAAAGATTTCTGGGTTTTGTTTGTTTATTTGTTTGTTTTATTTTGTTATCCATCAAGATTTGCATGGAAGGATTATTTAGAGAATGCAATGTGCAGAGTCTGAACTTAGTGAATCTTTCTCACGGTACTTGGAGACTGCAGAGTTCACCAGTGCTTCCATGTATTTGGCTGCATTATGCAAATTTTAAGAATCAAACGGATGCCGTATCCTACAGAAAATGAAATGGTTTTTTTTTCTTCACAATAGGTATTCTCTACAGGGAAAAAATACAAGAAACAGAAATAACCACAGTATGTAGAGATAAGTATTTAAAATGCACAAAATAGACTTTCTAATATGAATTTCCACAGCAGATACACATTTGCAGAGCAGTAATTACACAGATTTCTTTGAAAAGACAAAGATGGAAGAGACATAATGACTTCCAGGGTTTTTCAGTAGCAGTTCCTAAAAATAATCTGAGAGTCATAAGCACAACCTACCAACAGCCTCCTTCATCTGTCTGACAAGTTGCAAACTCCCAAGGGAGTTCTGACGATGTTGTGCCCGAGCTGCTGATCATCATCCTGGCTTCAATCAGATCAGCTCATTAACAAGGGCCTGTACACCAGAGAGCCTCAAAAATGTAAGATATGATCATTAATTTTGACAGAAATATGGATTTTACATCTATATTGTTGTGATGATGTCAACAAGAACTCCTTCCATATAAAATATCAAAACAGGATGGAAGATTTACTTATTTAGTTAGTTAGTTAGTTTTTGTGAAGAATATTATATATTCTGGAGAATGTACTTTCAGAATGACAGAGAATATTCAGACATTCAAATCAAATTGTGCAGAGAATTCTGAACAAAATGAAACCCATATTAAAACAGAATGTTTTAACATAGTTTGGTGAAAACACCAATTTGATTTTTGTTTTGAAAAACAAAATTTTGAAGCTATTTCATTTTGAAATGTAACTTGGACTTGTATTTTCAAATATTAAAATGAAATCTGAAAAATTAAATAAATATCCTGAATTTGTCCAGAACTGATTGCTTGGGGATTTGTTTAAACAAACATAAAAGATTTCATTTCAAAGTAATGATTTTTTTCCAGCTGAAAAATCAACCTCTTGCTTTTGTGTTTTTTTTTTTTTCTGAAGAATGTCATATGCTTTCAAGCCTGATTATGCTTTTGTAGAAGGTGGTATACATCTGCCCTAATTCAACAGAAGAAAAATCTAATGCTATTAGTGGCCTATTCCTGCTTCACAACCATTTATAGTGATAGAAGCCTCACATTTCTTTATTTGGTGTTTGTTTTTAAGGCAGACAATTTATGTTAAATTTACAGTTGCTATCTTGGTTAAAAATGTGGGGGAAACTGCAGGTTATTAAAGCTGGATTTATAACAGCATCTTGAACTGAAGACTGATAATAAATTTTGAAAGGATGTTTAGATTTTATAGAATTAAAAGGAATTTATGTGCCAATCTCCTACTGTTTTCTAGGTCCTGATGAAACAGAATCCTATTTTTGTTCAAGGGTGCAGAGAGAGGAACTGATAATATGTCAGTGATTAATGAAAAGGTCTTGATAATGCATAATTTACTATTCTTGGAGATGTTTATGAAAACGGAGTCTCACCAAGGGGATAACTCTACTGCAGCTGAAGCGAGTTTGAAAATCCACTGGTGTAAGAGGTTTCA
>JAUBNY010000919.1:2489434-2499879 GCA_032275445.1 Crypturellus soui
TCTACATTTTAGATTATACTGCTTTATATGATTTATACTACTTTCTACAGTTTTTATTTTAATTTATATTCCTTCATATAGTTGCCTATCATAATGCAGCTTTTATTAACAACCCCTTTTTTCTTTTTTTTTTTTGTTTTCTTGTGTTATGAAATGCTTATTTAGAATGGTGATAAGACATCAAAAAAAGATATTAAGCTTCATTGAGAGTATGTGTATTTTCACAGTAATATGTAATCCAGCAGTCAGTGGAGAACTGAAACTAAAATTCTTTAAAATCATCTGTCAGAATTTTACAGGTGATGTTACTTGCCAGATTTCCAGTTATACTGACAATTATTACTGATAATTAACATTTTATGTGGTTAACAAGTAACTGTATGATACTAATTTTAGCTAAGGATATTAAACATTATCAGAATACTTCTGAAGGCACCTTCTGGGTGCCTTCTGGGTCCTAGGAAGAAAGGCAGAGTGTTTTTCACCTTGGTTTAAGCTTTAATAGTTTTTTTTTTTTTTTTTAGACTGGTCCCCATAACCTTGTTTTAGAATCTTAGATTGGGTAAACCCAGACATTACAAACACTAAATGCATTCCTCATCTCATGGTTTGTTACTTTTTTTTTTTCTTGCTTGTCAACTAGCCACTTAAAATGAAAATATGCATTTTCTTTAAACCTTTATTCTAAAACCTGTCGGGTAAATCTCTTCTCAGGAGTGTGCTGTTGCTGTGCTGCTTTGCGACCTCGCTACAAGCGTCTGGTAGACAATATATTTCCTGAAGATCCTAAAGTAAGTGATAAATTACATTTTAAGTGATTGATGCTTGAAAATGTTTTAGTGAATACATAATGCTTAAGTTTTTTTTCTATTTTACCATTTCTTACTATCTTTTATTTTATGTTCAATAAAAGATCTTTTTGTAAGAGGTATCCTTCAGTTACTTGAGCCTTGTCTGAGGAAAAAAGAACTAAAATCTTGTTTGCATATAGGATAAATTTGTTAAAATTGTGCATTAAATATAGAATATATTGGGGGCTGAGGGATGAAATTTAACTGTACCAGTAGCATAAAGGTATGTCTCAGAACTGACGATGCACTTTGCTAGATACTGCTTTTGGCTGAAAGGTGGGGAGAGAGAATTAGTTCATTTCCTTCAGAAATGCTTTGCTTGATTTAAATCGCTGAGTGTTTGTTTTGCTTTTTTGTTTGTTTGTTATGTTTTTGCAGCTGAGCTATCAGCAGTTTTTGTCAAAAGTTTTATTTCTTTCAGTTCCTTATTCCAGTCTGCAGGAATCCAATCTTTGAACTTAGAGTAAACAAAAGGAAAGACTCTTCAAAAGCTTTGTAGTCTCTGTGAATTTGATCTCTGTGGTTTTGTGCCTCTGTTTTAGGATGGTCTTGTTAAAGCTGATATGGAGAAATTGACTTTCTATGCGGTTTCTGCACCAGAAAAACTAGATCGAATTGGTGCTTACCTGGCAGAGAGGCTGAGCAGAGATGTTGTGAGACATCGCTACGGGTAAAGAAATAAACTGTTGCATAAAAGATGGGGAAAAAGTAGCTGCGTTTCATGATCACTGGTCCATCTTAGGAGATGATACACCCAGACCATTCAGTGTCATTCAGAGAATGGGGAAATGGGAATAGTTTTCAGCCCTATTGGACTATATTATATTTAAACATGAAGTTAAACTGTATCATGTTCTGAGTCTATTTACATGAGAACTTTTAAAGATTGTTGAGCAGAAAAATATTGAATTCAAAAAGTTAAGTGGTAAGACTTGGAAAAGAAAGGAAGTATCTGTAAGGATCATTTTTTGGCATTAAGGATGTACCTTTTGTAGAATTTCACAGAGTGATTAAATGGCTGATCTTTCAGATAACTCATTTTGTTTTTTTTTTAATTGTTTCTTCTCTTTGGCATACTTTCCAAAAGTGGATATGTTGCTGACTTTCCATACTGGGATTTTAATAAGAATGTTTCTTCCATCAATTCGTCTCTTAAATTCTCTGTAGTAATAAGGACCTAAACTGATAAAATTGAGAATAATGATAAATCAAGCATGTGTGCTAATGTGAGTGTCTCCACAATTTTTAGGTATGTTTTAATTGCCATGGAAGCCCTTGACCAGCTTTTAATGGCTTGCCATTCTCAAAGCATAAAGCCATTTGTAGAAAGTTTTCTTCACATGGTGGCCAAGCTTCTGGAATCAGGAGAACCAAAGCTGCAAGTTCTAGGAACCAATTCTGTGAGTAAACTGAGATGCTGAATCAAATCAGAATAAATCTTTGCTTATTTTCTAAGGCAAAAAAAGTTTGAGAGTTGACAGAGTATTTGTCAGTTAACATGAATTGAGAAGATTCTGTGTGTAGCAATATTGCCAGTTAGCCATATTGCAGTTGGTGTTTGGACCTAAATGCAACACAGATACAAGCAGGCAGGAAAAAATCTTGTCTGGGCTCATCTCCTGAAGAAATGACTTCTTATGCAAGAAATAAAGCTGTTATTTGAATTAGTATTTTGAATCTTTAGGATAGTCTTCCTGGAGCCATTGCATAGGTAGGATGGTATTTTCTTTTCCCAAGGAAAAGATTTTCATCTCAGGAATGATGTGGGATAGAGGAAATAAGAGACATCTCTGCAGTGACGACACCCCTGAGCAAGGTGCCTGTTGTCTGGAAAGTAACTGGAGGCAAAAAACAGTCAGCATTCTGGCCTCACCATTGCCTTAGCCTAAGTATTTTGCTGTTCAGCTCCAGGCTTGAAAGGCATAACTGAGGAAGTGTCCAGATGAAGATTGGAAGATGGCCTCCTGAGCAAGAAGTGACGCATGGTATCAATATTGTGGTTCTGTCATGTTTCCATTATAGTCATTGTATTTCCCAGCCTGGACAATGTGCCTCTAGGAAATTTTGTGATTGTAATGTAGATTGTTTTAACTTTGATTGCCTGTGTGAAATGGCTCATGATTGCCTAGGTAAGAGTAGTGCTGAGATTTCTTGTGCAGTGCCTTGGCCTTTGCTAGTGTGTGGGCTCCCCCTGGATTCTCCAGGACTTTCAGCCTTCCTTTGAGCATGAGTTGCATTGAGTGGAGTTACATGGAATTGCAGTCCAGGGAAGCAGGAAGGTGCAGAGCGTTGCTGCTGTGTAGCAGGATTTCTAAATGCAGTGCAACACAGAGCCCTTCCACTGGTGAAGGGAAAAAATGTCTCTTTAGACTCCAAACAAATAGGGCAGCTTGATTCAGGATAATTATTTGAGGCAGATTATCCTGATTCTTTTTGTTTTGCTTGTAAAGTAATGCCCGGTTTAGACCATTTAGGAGAATAGCTTTGAAATTCATTTCCTGGGCTGGTAAATAGCAAAAAGCAACACTTTTCTGTTTATTGTGCTCAGTAGTGAACACTTAATGCCAGCCTCCATTTTGATATATAAGACCTGTGTCTCTTCTGAAAAAATACATTACTGAGCAGATATCCATGTTATGGTCATCTGTTTGATATCCCTGTCAGTTCCTAAGGAAACCTTTTATGAACAGAGCAAGTCAACAGACTTCCTAAATTAAGAAATAATTTGTTTGTCTATGGCAAAACTCAGTAACCAAAAATAATTATGTTTTCATAAATAAAATGTCAAATCCTGTAAGATCAGGAGACCAAATTGTATATATGTCTCCGATGACATTTCAAAGGCTAATTTTAGCTCAATTATACTAATTTCCCTAGGCACCTTCTATAGTCAATAGACAGAACAGACAGTCTTTTTGTGTTTAGTCTAGAGGAGCAAGATGTATTGGCAGTGACAGATTGCCTTTTCTGAGGATGCTGACCTGCCTTGCTTCTCGAGGAAATTTGGCACCAGACGTGAAGATTTTCCATCATTTCTGACATCCCCTTTTATTTTTTTAATTTTTTTTTGTCTTCTTCCTCTTTCCCTTACTCAGAGAAAGAAAAAAAAAGTGAGTTGTGATTGTAAGGAGTTACTGCATAGCTCTTTTATAGGTGCTTGAATTATTCTGTTGCACCACATTAGAAAGGAAGGTCGTGTTGTCTGCAAGTGCTAAGAGAATTTATTACAGGAAATAAATATCTTTAAACTGGTAAAAGGCAGCCTTCAGAAAAGTTTCAGTGTGGAAAGGGTGAACTCGTTTTTGGGTCAGTACAAATTCAGGTGAATTCTAATCATGGGCAGTGATTACGGCTATGACTGTTTTAGAGTGCCTTGATTATTTTTGCATCCAAAGCTGACACTCAGAGTTTCACTGGAGTAAAAAGGCAAATATGTCCCCAGCAAAATTTGACTCTTAGCTGCATTGGTTGAGTTACCTTCTCCCTACTCCCCAGAAAAGCCTCTCTCACACAGGTTTTACTTCAGCTGTGGCAGGTCTCGTGACTGCTCATAAGTCAAAGCTTCAAATAAAACAAGTCTTAGAACTAAGTAACTTCTAGTAGCTTTAAGATCTGAAAGCTTCTGCTGTCATTAAAAGCTGAGATTTGAAAGCTAGAGAAAAATCCTTGAAGACAAGAGGAAAAACCTTGAAGACAGAACTTTTGCTTAGTGCTTTATAGCTAATAAATACCCAGAAGATTAGTTCAGCTGTTTGACTTTTCAATTTAAATTAAGTTCTTTAAGTTAACTTGTTTTAATCTGAGTTCTGTTTTAGAAAGTCATATAAATTAGTGACTTGAAGATCAAGCATGATAGTATGTAAATGAATAACAGAAATAATGTTTTCTCATAAGCTTAAATTGTTTTTATAAATTAATGTTGTTATTTGCCAGTTTATATATATTTGTTATTGCAATAAACAAGTTAACTATAATGTAATTGTAAATCTAATTATATCGACAGAGACTTCAAAACAGGTAGAATTCAGTAGTATATACCTGGAATTTTTATTTATTTATTTTTTTTTTTTTGTAATAGACCAAATTCCAGTCTGCCAGTCAGTCTTTTTCTGTTATGAAAGATATTTTTACCATCGATGAAATAGCATATGCTAGCTCAGAAGCTGAAGGAATATGGTGAGAACTGAGGCTTAAGTGAGGTATAATCTGAAGGCTGATTGGCAATAAGCTTTAGTTTTTGGAAACTAATTGCAAAACTAAATTTAGCTTTCTCTAACCACTATTGCAGAACTTCAGTAACAAAATATCATGCAAAATATCTAATTCGGTAAAATAATATATGCAACCCAACTGTTAACTTGTACTGTTTAGAACATTAATAGTTACTGCTAGGGCAGATTTAATGAATTATGCTTCTCCCTGTTTAGAGGGGAAGACCTCTGTTGAACTTGTGCTTGAGATTTTATTTTCAGCACAATCCTTTTCTGGATATATATTCATCTGTCAAACTCTTATGGAGGGTACAAAAAATTCTTTCGAGAACAGCTGGTGAATATAATGAGTTTATGCAATTAACTTTCAGGTGATAGTTTTCTATGTGGAGAAATCTCATTTGAATACAAAACATTTTAGCGCAATATGGAATGTTGACTTGGTGGATTCTTCTGTGTATTTTGATAGTAAAACATTGTTTTCTATCTGAAATAAACATCCAATATAATGCCGTATAAATTGTTACCACAAATGTTCTCCCCAGTTGGTAGGATGCCTCATTTGGAAGGACAGTTTCATCTTTGTACCAGTGGAACAATGATACCATTAGTGCTTGGGTTTGGAGTCCTGTGCAGAAGGTGACTGTTCATTAGTCATAACTGTGTTTATTTTTTAAAGCAAGGTGAATGGTATGCGCAAGGGAAACATCACCAGTTGATGGCACATTGGTTTTGTTCCTCATCCTTCTTTCATTCCATGCACTGATGTAGAATTATGTGCTCATTACATCATTTGTTATCATCAAAGTCTCTAGTAAAACTCAAATACTGCTGTATTCCAGACAGGCCTCTTTGGAGATTTGCACAGTGCATCACTGCAGTTTGACAATTTACAGGAACTTATATATATTAACCCCCAGACTGTTTGCATTTTTCTTATGGGGAGTGTTCTCTAGACAGTGATTTGCTAGCTTCCCTTTGAGAATTTTGTGTAAAATTTTGTCAACAGCATCACTGAAGTCAAGCTATGACAGATGCTGCTGTTTCTGGATTCACTAAATCTATTGCTTTGCGATAGAAATAAATTAAGCTGGTTTGACATGATTTGTTCTTGACAAATCTATGTTGACTGTTACTTATATTTTTAGATGTTTTCAAATTGTGATTGTTTTTGGTGGTAGGGGGAGAAGGATGCCTTTCTGTGAATTGAAATCAAATTGGTTGCTCTGCAGTTCTCTGACTCCTCTTTTCTCTGTTTTGCAAAGCTAGGCGGAATTGACAGAAAAACATGAAGTTCATTTCACTTAGATATTGTTAAATGTTTTTTTTATTTATTTAATGAAATGCTTAATAAAACTTCCAACATGAAGTTTAGGATTCATCATTTTCTTCTACAAAATTGGTTTCAAAAGCTTTTCTAACATGCTGCTTTTTCAGTTTGTCAAATTCGCCAACATTGAGGAAGACACCCCTTCTTACCACAGACGCTATGACTTCTTTGTGTCTCGATTCAGTGCCATGTGTCATTCATGTGATCAAGATCCAGAAATCCAAACTGAGTAAGTGTCAGTCCGTATGTACGTTTGCAGAGAAACAGCTGAAATGTTAATATAACAGTCTGTAATACAGGTTTTAGTGTGATATTTAATAGAACAGTTCACTCCCCATGCAGAAAATAGTACCAAATATTGAAAACCTTAGGTGGGTAGATCAACATTTAAATGGAATTTTAACTGCGTAATGCTGATTTACAAAGATTCCCTTCAGGAAGGTGCTACTTAATGCTGGAAATGTGAGTTGCATAAATCATTTAAGAAATTAATGTTCTGCTTATGTGACTAGCAAATTGTACTTTAAGTCAGTTGTTTTAAAATTAGTTATTAAAATTTCATTTCCCTAGATGTCTGCTGTATGATATTGTATAAAACAAATGCTTTTATGAGTTAGTATTACAGATTTTTACAGCATTATGTAAACATGGCGTTTCTTGTACGTTAGCTCCCCCTAGTGATGTTCTTTATATGAATTGTGAATATTTAAAACTTGAACATCTCAAACAATTTAAAGCTTTTCAAAGTATATGACAAGCACTTCTCTAGTGCTCTTCTCCTTCCACGCATTATGTTGTTCAGCCAATTGTGAAAAATCCTGGTATTCACAGAGCCCTTTGGGTGCAGGATTACTTTGTTGGCTGCATTTTCAGGAATAGCTCAATTGCCTTCATCCATAAGCTGTATTTTTAAAACGAAATAATTCTTCATTAAACAGAAAGAATCTTTACTCTCAGTTTTCCTGTAATCTGCTGATTCCTTCTTTCTTTGTTATAATTTGCCATTTTCGATTTCTGATATTGTTAAGCAGAGGTTTCTACAGTAAACTTGTACCTCTAAAAAGGTTAGGATTAAACCTTTTGCTTCTCCCATACCTTTGCCCCTGCTCCCTCATCCCTTTTAGAGCCAAAAATATAGGTGCTTAATCATGGCTGTAATTTTAGGCTTAGAGAACCAGCAGTGGTAAACGGCTTGCTTGTCCTGAAATATTTCATAGCAGGTTTGTATATGAAACTCAGCTCAAGATTTTAGCATTTTTTCTGCCTTCACTGCCCCCCAGAGAAGAGAAAATTCTAGTAACAAACTGGAACATGGAATGACTTAAGACAAGTTGTACCTCCCCTGACTGCTGATCAGCTAAGTATGATCTCCCATTCTAAAGGATATCCCAATACTCTGTATCTTGAGACTTAAGTGATTCCTATTAGAGTGAATTATCTTAATCTTCTGCTCTTCACTCTGCCAGCCTGCACTGCTGTCTGTGCTCTAGTTCTAATGCTGTCAGTATTGTGTTGCAAGTTTTCCAGTTTGCAATGTAGATGTCCCCTTAGGGAGGAATTTCATCCTGATGACATAAAACTCTATACATGACCTTGATTTAAGTTCAGTCTCTGCTTTTGGAGGCTTATACGAGCTGCTTTTAGAGGAATGAAACCTCTTGTCAGAACTGTGGTGGAGTTTGACGCTGTGCAGTCCTTCAGTCACGTAACCCCCTTCTCCCTCCTCAACCCCCAGCCTCCTGTACCGTGGTAAGAACATGAAGTTTGTGCCAGTGTCACCCTGATACGCAAAAGGATGGCTTTCCCCTGCCCCTGTATAGCACTAGAAGCATTTACTCAGGATAATCAAATCTATAGCACTGTGGCCTTTTCACATCATCCAAAGCATGAACAAATTACATTTGTTTTAGAGACCTGTAGAATTGTTCTCGCTTATGAAAAGTGACTGCATTTGCTGTAGGTGATTCAACAGAATGGGGGAGCTATGATGCCAGGTGAAAACACTAAATGCAGGTATCGGTAGGCAATGCAGCTGATGCAGCCTAGGTAGTAATTCAGCTCATCCTACAGCACATACCTATAGTGCCTCTCCACCTGATGGCTTGAGTTTCCACTGCTGTGTGCACATGCAGGCAGGTAATACAGGTTTCTGAATCCCATCCTGAATGTCACTTGATAAGTGAAATTCCCCGTTCAGTGGAGGAGACTCAAAAAAATTGTCTGTGTAATGTCATAAGTATCGGTTAAAGATTCTTAGTACTGGAATAGCCCAGCCACATGGTAGTTGCACTGCAGCGATAGGAAGTGCTTTTCTAGCTGTTTAGGAACCTTCATCACTCCCTATTCTGTTTATAACCTTATTAAAACTGTCTGGAAAGCTCTAGAAGCACTAAGTTGCTGATAGTAGATCCTGGTTGAATGTGTGTATTATTCCTCAGAAATAACTGAAAAGAAGGCTGCAGTCTGAAGTATTTATTAAATTCTGTCAAAAATATAAATCATAGTGTTTGGTTAGCTCTGCAGTTCATCTAGTAAATGTTTTATTTCAGTGAATTTGGCTGATCAAAGGCTAGTATTGTTCAGAATGGAATTAAGCTTTTAAAGTTTGAAGTTTCTAATAAAATAAATCCCTCAAATTTTATCACAGCTTTGTACTGCTTGTTTTATTTGATGTCTGTATCAACCTTATTTTTAGTAGTAAAATTCTGTTCCTGGCACTCATGATAATGACTAATGTCTACTATTGTTTCAACAAAAAATCTTTTATGATTCTTTGCAGTTGTACAGCCTTTTATGAAAATATTCTTTTGAAACCTGTTTTTCTTCAATAATATAATGAAAATAGCTAATTGTTAGACTAAGTATTTGTTAGAATTTATGTTCATTTTTCCTTTTTGTGTTGCTGTTCAGTTCTTGGTTAATTTTATTGAAATGGACTTTAATCAGTCAACAGTCATGCTCCAAGGTGTTGTTTTTTCTTTGGTCTTTTTTTTTCCCCCCTCCTTCTTTAGGATCCGCATTGCTGGAATTAGGGGCATTCAGGGAGTGGTCCGAAAAACAGTTAATGATGAACTTCGAGCAACTATATGGGAACCTCAGCACATGGATAAGATAGTTCCATCATTGCTGTTTAATATGCAGAAAATAGAAGATATTGACAGGTATTTAAACATGAAAAAAAATGTAAATACTTTTTAACAATGTTAGGTGCAGAGGTGAGCAAGTACATATTCTTAGGTGATTCAAATAATCTTGCTAATTGTATTTGTTTAAAATAGTTTTTATTTCTTATCTGGTCATTAATAACAACTCCTTCTCCAGTTGGTAATTAAACTGAAGCTTGAAAATTTCTTTGTATTGTTGAGAATGTCTCAGTTGCAACAAAAATGTCACCCTTTTTTGTCCATGACTATGAAAACCACATATTTATGTCTTAAACACTGTAAGTATAAAAAGTAGTTACTAGTAGCACAGGAAAATTTCTGTATATCAAACCAAACAAGCTTAAAAACTTCATGTTTAGCACTAGCTTCTTCAATATTCCCTGGCAGTAGACTCAACAGACAATATTACAACAACAGGCATTTCACATTTTCACATGACTTGCTAGCCCTCTCTATTCTTCTTTTCCTGTTCAGCTAAATATTTATCCCCTTTTTTTCTAACTACTAATACCTGGTTCTCCCTCAAAGCAAATAGTTTTTTACCTGCCCATTCTTTATCTTCTTGCTGCATATAACCCATTATCCAGTGATACGGATGTGCTCATTTGGGTTTTACCTGTGTAGAGCAATCTGAACAAGAGCTCATGATTCTGAAACTTTCTGCAAACAAGGACAGTCTAATGATCTTTTGCTGTCTCTTAAGGGCTTCTTGCATACAAGTGGGCACTCCTCCTCATTACTCTTTGCAGTGTCATCAAGCCTTTATTTATTGTACTCAGTACAGCAAAATCAGAGGAATTGTTAACTGCTTGTCAGACTGAAGTAGGATTTGGATCAACTGCTTAAAGGAGGTCAGTCTATATGTACTTTTGGAGTCATTTTATCATTT
>JAUBNY010000919.1:2515126-2526725 GCA_032275445.1 Crypturellus soui
ATCATTCCAAATACCTGCTAATTTAACTGACTCTGGTATCTGTTTTGCAGAAGACAAAATATTGTATTTTAAGGAGGAGATGAGGGGCATCTGCAATTGTCATAGTTGCATTTATCATTTCTCTGTTCAACTGGAATTTAAATGTCATTGTTAAACATGGATAATTAAGTGGAAATTTCTTCGAGACTTGTTTGAACAGTTTGTATGTTTCACATTCTCCTTTGCAACCTCTTTTTACTGAAATGACATTTTGGTTTTCTTTGTAGAATAATACCGGATGTTTCTGATCTAAAGATAAAACGAGACAAAATTTCTAGGCAAGATGTGAGCTTCATGAAAAAGGTAATGGAAAGAAAACGTTAGATTTTTTCCATCTTGAAAGAAGATGAAGTAATTGGACCAGTAGCTTTGCTTTTGCTTTGCTACTGATACAAATTGATAATATGATTAGCAAATATTTTTATTCAAATCTCAAACATAGAATTTGAACATTGTATATCTAAACCATGATTCTGAAAGAGCTCCATATAGTTAGATCTCTCTAGAGCATTTCATATATGTTCAGTATTATTGTTTTATACAGTTGATTATTAATATTCTTTTATAAAAGCTGAATTAAGATATAAACTCAATTTAGGGTAGTAGCCTTTCTCTGCTGTTGACATACATTTCATGTGTATTCAGATCATTAATTAAAAGACTTATTTAGAAATCTGCTTGGTACAGAGTATGTGGAAGTAAAGATATCTTTGAAGAAAAGCAATGCCTACATGTCTAACTCAGTCTTTTTTGATATCTGAAATTAGATGAAGCTCTACAAGATGTAGGCACTAAACTGTTTTCATCTGAATCTACCTCTTCCAAGCCACTTTTCTCTATCTTAAATTACTGAAGATATTAATGGTAGCCAGTGTCTTGCTAGGGAAATGTTAAACTAAGCTGCCTGTTTGAAATAGCTGTCATAGCTATAGACTAGTTATATGATTAATCATATACATGTATATATTTTTAATTTTCTAGCCAAAATGATCAGACATCAGTTAGCTCTGCTTGAGGCTAGATGACACTTAGATGTCCCTTCTAACCTAAATTGCTATTTATTTATTTTTTATTATTATTATAGCACGGTCAGCAACTGTACAGACACATCTACTTAGGCTGCAAAGAAGACGACAATGTCCAAAAGAACTTTGAGCTTCTATATACATCTCTAGCTCTTATCACAATTGAACTAGCAAACGAAGAAGTAGTCATTGACCTCATCCGATTAGCTATTGCTTTGCAGGTATGATTCTGAATTAGCATTGAGATCATTGATTAATAATTTATATTTGTGAATAGAGTTGTGAATATTTTTGCCTATTTGCATTATTAGTCTTCAAATTGGGAATTACATCATTCAGACTTAATACCATTTTAAGAATGTGCAGTATGTACATAATAGTTATTAAAAAGGACACTTGGACTAATCACGTATAGAATATGCAGAAGATATATTTAAGATATGTAGAACAATATTATTGTTTCACCTTGGGAAGCATTAGAGATGCATAATCTGCACTTTGATCTCATCTGTTGTCATCAGAACGCTGGAAAGTTAATTCAAAGAGTAAGACTACCAAATTTTGCATCGGAAGATAAATCTTGTAACGTAACTGTTACCCCAGCACAGGAGACTGAGCAGGGCATGCGGATAAATGGCTTTATTCAAACCCTAACCTTCAACAGTCTCAAGTTAGTTTTTTCAAAATTGCAGAGAAGTAGTTCAAGTTCAGAATAATTCTTCAGCTGTCAAAGCTGGGAAATATATATGGAAAAAAAAAAAGACCCTAAGTGGCAGGCTTTATATTTTGTTTGCTCATTCACTGGGGCTAAAATTGTAATTAAGAACCTAAATATGCATTTTAAACAAGTCTAGCTGCACAGTATCTTTGGGAAGCTTAAAAGGTACTTTTCTTTGGAAGACTTTCCTACATCTGCTTTATGTAGTTTATTTGGCATCTGCATTATAAAAGAGTTTTCCTAAGGTGTCACTTTTATAGAAGAGATGAGCAAGTGTAGAGCGTGTGAGCTGGAAATACAAAAGAATAAAGCTGATGTAGAATAAAACGTGACTAAAAGATATCCCAAGCTGTCATTTTGACAACAATGTTGCTTTTTGCATTTTTCTGCTTCCTTATCCCTAAAAAAAACAATTCTTACTCACCTACTACTGTAGCAATATTAAAAATATTCATTAAATGTTGCCATGTATGGTTTAGTACTGTTGACTCACCACAGTGATTTTTTTTTTTTTTTTTTAACTACTGGTTTCAACTTTCCTGAAAAATAAATTTGAACAGTAGCTCGTCATTATGGGGATCTTAAGGGCCAGAGATTATCAGTCTTTGCTGGGTGCTCTCTTCCTACAAAATAAAATTCTCTTGCCTGGAGAGAAGATTGAGAGGGGATCTTACCGATATGTGTAAATACCTGAGGGAGAATATAAAGAAGATGGGGCCAAACTCTTCTCAGTGGTGGCCAGTGACAGGACAGGGGGTAATGGAAACAAGTTACAACACAGGGATTTCCATGTCCATGTGAGGAAGAACTTTCCTGTGTGGGTGACAGAGCACTGGAACAGACTGCCCTGCTTCAGCAGGACTAGATGGTCTCTGGAGGTCCCTTCCAACCTCAACCATTCTGTGATTCTGTGAATATCTGAGTAGGCTTATTCTTCCTTTTAGTACTTGGAGCCTTCAGGTTCTCTTAACTCAGAGCAATGTTTACCTAATTCAGGAGCTAAACAATCGTGCCAATATTGTACATAGAAAGTATTAAATGCCAAGAAATGTTATTAGTAACTGTTACTACTTCTGAATACTTCTGTATTCAGAACAACCTGTGAGCCTTGGAGTATTTAATTTGTCCTTTACATTTCAGGACATTGCAATCATAAATGAGGATAATCTGCCAATGTTTAATCGTTGTGGGGTCATGGCACTGGTTGCAGCATATCTGAACTTTCTCAGTCAGATGATTGCGGTCCCTGCCTTTTGTCAGCATGTCAGCAAGGTAACACATAATTAAGTAACTTCAGTCTCTTAGCACAGTGTGCCTTATTGCAAAATGAATAAATAGATTTTGTTCTAATTGTGTTCTATGACTTTGGGTGTTAATGAGGAACATGGTGGTAGCATAATATAACTAACAAAATTATGCATAACAGGTAGAATAGGTGAAAATACTATCATTTATGTCAAGTCTTAATTTTGCTTGCATTATTTCTGTTTTAAATTGTTTTTGAAGCATTTGTCCTTACAGCTAGCTATATATGGCACTTTCCTCAAAAAAAGCATAATTTTAAGCAAGTTAAGCAAATCTTCACCTACCCTTTATATTAAAAAATGACTGTGTATTTACACCCACCGACACTGCTGTTTGTCTTCCCTAATGACATTATCTGCTGACTCTTAAACTTATCCACAGAAAGTTCTCTCATAGTTTAGCTGTTTTACTTAGTCCATTATATACAGCAGCATAACCAAAATCCCCTTTCTGTGTAAGAATTTCCAGTCAATGGCTTTGTTAAAACAGTGCTGACGTATACAAGATCGTGAGAACTAGAGTCTTAGTTCATCATCTTCACTTAAAAGACATCATCCAATGTCTCATTTGTGCCGAGGTAAATGTTAGTGAATTATTTAATCTGCCACAGAACTTCAGACTCAACTTATTCATTGGAGGAGATAAGTATGGCAGTATTACATTTTTATTATTTGTTTTGTTTTGCAGGTCATTGAAACCAGAAGTCTGGAAGCACCTTATTTTCTGCCAGAAACAATTTTCAAAGACAAATGCAAGTAAGTAGAATTCAGTATGTTGATCAATTAGCTGCCTATCCTAATGACTACCTACTAAGTGACTATCTGTAGTCGTATTGAAAGTTATACATCTTTGAAATAAGTTGTATCTGTGAAATGCATCATGGAAATTTAACAATGTATCAGATAGGATAAAATCAAGCACTGAAGCGTATTAAAAAAGAGATTGTTTTCTGGCCTTTATTTTGTTGAAGTCAGAAATGCTTGCATCTGTACCATATGATGCTCGTTCTAAGTGTTGATAGAGCCCAATATATTTTACTTCTATTTGCAATTTTCTTTGTCAATCAGAGAGCACATTCCGTAAATACTAGAATAGGTAAGGAATGTATTTCGAATGATCAAGATGTTTTAAGGTGACTTAAAATATGGTGAAGTTGTTCAGTGGACTCACTTTTAGGTATACATCCCTTTTTAAATAGTTGAACAAATTTTATTTTCATCAGAATATCACCGATCTTTCTTGTTGCTTTCCTCCTCTCTTCTTGAGGCTTTTCTTGTTGCTTGTAAACTTTGGATTAATGATATTTTATTAAGGTTATTATCTAACAACAATGGTTTTTTCATGAAGTGCAATAAGAATATTATTAATTATTATTAATTTGGATTAATGATATTAATTAAATATTAATGATTAAATGATTAAATATTAAGTAATGATATTAATTAAATATGTATTTTAACAGTCTTCCAAAATCCTTAGAGAAGCATGAAAAAAATTTATTTTTCCTCACAAACAAGATTGCTGAATCATTAGGTGGCAGTGGATACAGTGTGGAAAGACTGTCAGTTCCATATGTACCCCAGGTCACAGGTAAGTGATGATTAGTGGCAAAACCTCTATGTATTGGTTAAAAGTGCTTTCCTAGTGCCTTGCCTGACACCTAATCAAATGAAATATAATTTCACTACTTGCCAACAAATTTGTATCATTACATAATGATGCTATGAGTTATTGATTTATTGTTCAGATATTTCAACTTCACATGCCTTGAACCCACCTAAATTCTTTTGGAAGAAGCCTTTAATTTCTAAAAAAGACTTGGGAGGGCACTAGGCATTATCACTGTGTTTCTTTATTAACTTGAGCTAGGAGGGAGGGCAGGACTATAGAAGTCGATATATTTTATTCTTTTTTATGTAGTCACTGGAGGAAGCATATCCAGTGACTGATTCACATGCTCTTGCCATCTTATGCTGGCTGGAGTTACAATGGCAAAATTGTCAATGAGCAGATGTTATTTTAATCAAGAGTTTTGTGTTTGCCTTCCCTGGCTCTCTGTGGCGCTCAAAATACATGTGAGGTAGCACACTGAAGGTCAAGTATACCCAAGGAAGATTTGTGGGAGTTCTTGCAACTCTTCTGTAGCCTAAGTCAAAATTCCTTCTAGGAAAATGATTTTCATCTTCTGTAGATTGTATTTACATAGACAGATTGTAGACAGAAAATATCAGACCCGTGACCCTTGCAGTGCAATTCAAGGACATTACAGCCTGCTCTTGAATATGTTCTGTTTGGATAGATGCTATGGGGAGAAATGAGTATTCCAGAACAACTGCTCTGGTTTCCCCATGTATTAGCAAGCAAAGTAGTGATGCATTCCGAAACACATCTGCAATATTTATGTTTGCTGCTGCTGGGATGACCTCTTCTAATGAGGGAAATGTTGCCATGCTTGGTTGTTTCATCTGGCACACAGGAGGCATTTAACACTGTGCATCTTTTTATTGGAGGAAGAGATAGGTGCCAAGTAAGGAAAAGGTCTGTTCTCAAAAGTTTTACTGCAAAGGTAATTATCTTGACATTGAGAATCATTGATTCTGCTTGAGATAAAGCTTTCAAAGTTTTCATTTATCAAAGTCATGAGCAAAGTGAATATTTTGAAATTATGAAACTTTTTCCTTTGAAATGTTTTGTACGTACTGTTGTACGTAGTGCTAGAACGTGGTGTTTCAAAATATCTCAATTTCAGGAGAAGATGAATCAGTGCTTTCGTATCTTTGAAAGTTATAGTTGAATCTAATTTTTTTAAAAAAGTGAGTAAGAAGAATTCATCCTAAATATTACTAGTATACCTAAACTTCAAGAATTTAATGTTTAACAATGACACATAGAGATAGAATTGTGATAATCTCTGCTTTCATATTAGGTTTTAGTATTCATAAAGAGTTGGTAGAAGAAGGCACTTTATTATTTTTAGGAAGGGGATAACTGATGCTTAAATATGCACTTGATTATATTTCTTTTATAATTTTGTTTATTTTTTTAATTTAGCTCTATTTGCATCAGGCAAAAAATCTCATAAATGCAGGCACAAGTCAAAAGGTAATGTTGTAGGTCAGCCTGCTCTCCTGTTAGCTGTTGTGTGTTTGGATAGGATGTGCCCGGCTGAAAAAACTGCTTTTAGAAGGCCTGTAGCCAAGCAGGCCAGAAATTGTGTTGTACTTAGTTTCTCCTTCTCCTTGCTGCATCTCCTTCCTCCTATGCTTGTAGCATAAAGGTTTCCCTGTGTGCTTGCTCTTGGTTTGGCATTTCTAAAATTTGGCAGCTTCCTGTTTTCTTTCTCTGAGCAGGTGGTAGGTCCATAGCTATGATTTTTGTGACAATTCTGATGACAAGAAATGAAATGGTAATGTGTTTTAATGAAAGAGTAGTGAAATTGCTAGGGTTTGGTGAGAAGTTGAAAGAAACTGTCACCTACTCACACATGATTATTTATCTTCCTCTATATCCATGACAAACTCTAAAACTGAGGATTTTCAATGAAATGTGAAGATGTGTAAATACAATGTTAATCACTTTTGCTATTGTCCAGTTCTGTTTATTTCAATTTGTTATTTACTGATTTCATTTAGTTGTATTTAAATTAAAAGATGATTTGCCCCCACGTTTCTTACTTTAAGATTTTTCTCTTTAGTTTTTCCTTGCGGATTCTCCCCAGGGAGTGTGATGCATTGTAAATGCAAGAATCGAGCACGGGATAGATTTTGATTGTAAACCAGCAACTCAAAATAAATTTTGTCCCCAGGTGCACAGTTTACTCTTTATTATCTTTCCCATTCTACCTTGACATACTGCAGCGAATATCATGGAGACAATGTCAAACTTCCAGCCACTAGAAAGGAAAAAAAGTTATTTAGAATAATGTATGCGTTTACTGCAAAGATGCTGTATTTACTTGCAGTAAAAATAGTTGTTGTACTCAACACTGTAGGCTTGTTAGCAGTCTGCGGTTCCCCAGACTAAGCTATAAATCCATGAAGCATTTTGAATGTGCTATGTAGTGAGGTCAGGAAGTGCGAATTTGATGTTAGAATCAGGATGTTCAAATACAAGCCAGCATCTTCTGGTGTAGATTCCTTCATAGCATAAAAACTAAGAAAGGGAGGAGAAAAAAAATAAAAAAAGGAAGAAGAAAAATTGGAGAGAAAGCAGTCCAGAAGATAAAGCAATCAGTAATAAAGAAATGGGTCATTTTCGGAAAGCCGATTTACCCGCCTGCCTTCCTGAAAGAATAGAGTTTGCCTCAGTTGAGTGATAACAAATGAAAGTGGGGAAAGTTTTGCTTGTATACAAGCTTTTTTTGTTTGTTTGTTTTTAAATCAATTCTTCAGCATAATACTGTCATTTTAGAAAATATCAGAAATGTAATTAATCTCTCACAACAGCTTTTCTAGGCCTGAAACGGTCAGTGTGGAAATGTGCTGTTTTACCCAACTTGGTAAAAGGGATGCTGTGTAGGGGTTTAGTGCTTTGCTTACTCTAGGAGCTTGATTTATGTAAGATACTTTTTTTGTTTTACATTGTTCTGCCAGTACAAATGGTCCTTAAAGTGCAAACTAATTTTTTTGATTCATTCCAAGTGGATTAATGTCTGTATGATTAAAATGTAGTTGATGTTTAGAGCATTGCACTATTGTAAATCCATTCACATACTAAATTATATTTTGACATAAGCTTATTTTTCAGGCATAGGGTTTATTACTTTGTAAAGAAAAACAAATGCTGCCCAAAGCTGGCTTTTAATTTGGAAAGTAGTCATCCTGATTAAAAATTGCTGGCGGGCATTACAGAAGTAGTAAGACCAAAAATGACTTAGGAGTCATACTTTTAAAATTCCTTTGAGTCAGACAGTGTTTTAACTAACATTTTTAAACTCACAAAATTGTAGCTTTATTTAAAAATATTCAAAGTATTTAATTACTTTAGTTTTGCTTATTCAGGACAAATCAGTTTGCAATCTTCCTGAGAAGTAAGGTGTATCATAGAATCAGTATGGTTGGAAAAGACCTTCATGATCATCAAGTGCAACTATAAAGCCAGCACCACCATGCCTGTTAAACCCTGTCCCTAAATGCCTCATGTACACGTTTCTTGACCTGCCAGCCAGTGCTTCACTACTTTTTCCACGTAGAAATTTTTCTTAATGTCTAACCTGAACCTCCCCTGGCGCAATTTGAGGCCCTTTTCTCTTGTTTTTGGTAGTTATTTTGAAGAAGAGATTGACCCCCACCTGACTACAACCTCCTTTCAGGTAGTTGTAGAAGATGATCAGGTCTCCCTTCAGCTTCCTCTTCTCCAAACTAAATAACCCCACTCCCTCAGCTGCTCTTGGTAAGGTCTGTGCTCCAGCCCCTTCACCAGCTTCGTTGTCCTCCTTTGGACACACTCCAGCACCTCCACGTCTTTCTTGTAGTGAGGGGCCCAAAACTGAACACAGTGTTTGAGATGCCACCTCACCAGCGCACCTCAGTGCAGGGGGACGATCGCTTCCCTGGTCCTGCTGGCTGTGCTGTTCCTGACACAAGGCAGGAGGCCATTGGCCTTCTCAGCCACCTGGGCACATTGCTGGCTCATTTCCAACTGACTGTTGACCAACACTCCCAGATCCTTTTCTGTCACACAGTTCTCCTGCCACTCTGCCCCAGGCCTATAGTGCTGCATGGACCTGGCATTTGGCCTTGTTGAACCTCATACAGTTGGTCTCAACCTATCAATCCAACCTGTGCCCTCAGGTCTAGACGGCTGCTGCTAGAGTCCTTCTTGCACCCACCAACACCTCCATGTGTCTCACTCAACCCATGAATCCCACAGTATTTCCAAGAGCTGGCGTGGACCTGGGCACACAGGCCCTGGGTCCTACTGCATTGCTGTCTCTTAGACCTCCATACACCTATGCATAGAATAGTCTCTGTCACCCAGGAAAATAGCTAGAAATGGGGTTTTATGAGAAGACTGGACAGGCTGCACTGATGATCCCTAGGGCATGGCCAGACAAGTGCACTGCTCAGCCACCTGGTCATGTGCAAGTGGCCCCTCTGTCCCCTTATCCCTCTGCTTTCCCTTTCCATGCTTGTTTTCCCAAACTGCCTCGATTCCTCCCTTTCTTCAGCTTTGGTCCTTGCCTGAACTGTCCCATAAGTTGAGCAGATACTGCTTCCCAGGATCCTGTAATTAAATCCTGTACCTCAGCAGTAACTGCCTGATCTAAAAGAAAAAATGCAAATTTCATGACTTCTTGATTCATATCTTGAAATGAGCAAAGGGCAAGAACAGTGAGGCATCCATTAAAAAAAAAAAAAAAAGTCATATGCAAAGTAGAACTAAAAATGTCTCCTGTTTGCACGTCAACTACAGAGAAGGCAGCAAGGTGGCAGCAAAGATGTAGTTTTGCCTCACGTTTACTCTTGGCAGCATGTTTCCTTGCAATTCTTGGTCTATTGGAAAGTGTTTTTAAGCTGTTGGGGCCCAAAACATTGAATAAATTCTTCAAATACCTCTTTAAAAGCTCAGCAATACTGAGAATCAGATAAAGATAGCTGGAATGGGTTCTTTCACTACCTGTTGATCATAAAATGGCACTTCATTTATAAGTTTTTAATGAAGCTTTTACGTTTGGATCTAATGGAATGAATTGTGTTTATTCATGCTTAGTATCAGCACCACAAAAATATTTTCCTTAAAAGTGTCTTCAAAAAAACTATGAAAGAACCAGCATAAAATACCATGTGCAGGGGAATTTTTCTGTCCTTCTCCTTATCCTCAGTGTAATTTCAAGTGTACATGGATGCTATGTGTAGTACACATAATCAACCCAAAATAACACTGACCAATTCTAAATCTTGATCTCAACTAAAATTTAAAATGTGATGTGATGTACTAGATCAGATGTAGGAAAATGAGGATGTCTGTCAAAGGAGCATCATGACATATCCTTAAATTTATTATTGTTTTTATTTTTCGTTAATATATGTATTAAAGATAAATTATTATTTTTATATTATCTTCCATATATATGGTCACAAAAGGGAAATCCATCTAATAATGTTCCCATTCAAGCCTATTCTATTTCCACATTAATGAAATCATAATTTTCCTTTTAATAAAAGCACAGTTGGTCTTATTCTGACATTTCCAGGATAACTGGACTTCTAAAATGCTGGACAAAGTCAGAAAAAGTCAGTTCCACCAAGCAGATTGTAGAATCTCTGAATACAATATTTGTAACAAGAAAAATGAGAATTGTTTGTAGTTTCCATGCAGGAATCTTTGCTTCTTTCATCAGTTAGTCACTTTCAAGTGATTTCTATTTTCTGTTTCAGAATACCTTCAGGCTACAACAGTAAAGTTTCAGTTTCAAAAAACAAACTGTTCAGGCTTTGTAAACTACTTTGCAGCAGTTGTATCATCATGTGATCTGTTGGCATTGAGTGTTTGAATGAAATTTCATCTCAAGTTCTTAAATTGTGAACTTTCAAGGGAAAGTTGGAAGGATTTGTCAGAATAGTAACTGGTCATTTTTCATGTATAAATCTTTAAAAAATAATCATGATATCATAAATCATGCAGAAATTTAACTCTTCGTGTTTCCGCTGTTGTAAAAGTGTTTTTCTTTCAGATGAAGACAGACTCTCCAGAAGGAAGAGTATTGTTGACACAGTATCTATTCAGGTGGATATTCTGCCTGGGAACAACATGGAGGATAAGGTATGAAAATCACCAGGTACTTTAACAAATTGCCTTTTGTGGTGGGGAAACAAGAAACTGCAAGCAAGACTTTCCCTGTATGTACAATACCAAATTGTTCTCAGAGGAAAGTCCTGCTGAAATTCAAGTCCATTTACAAAGCATTGTTGTCACAGAGCATGCTGAAGAGAGATGGAAAGTTTTCTCTGGTCTCATTTTGTACAGTTTTCCAGTTTTCCCCAGACTATCCTGGGGAAGCTTTTTAAGTCAGAAACAGCCTGAATAATTGTCTTGATATATTGTTTGTATTTGAAGACATTCTTAAAAAGAAAGAATCTCTCACTGTCTATTCTGACTATATAACAGGAGTTGCTTACAGTACCTCAAAAGCATAAACTAGTGATCTGTCTGCTATAGTAGGAGCTCCTAACCAAAAATTAGAAACTTGTAAGGCAAAAAAATTCTCTATAGCCCAGCATTCCAGCATTCTATGCTTTTTTTGCATTCTGTATTTATTGCATTTCTTGTTTTTCCAAAGCTTTTGATATGTGAGGATTAAGAGTTGGGTTTTTTTCTCCTTTAGATTGATAATACTGAAGAAATAACTTTTGAAGCTTTGAAGAAAGCAATTGGTAAGACTTCTTACAGTTGTGCTTATGCAGTTTATTTCTAGATTGCTGTGGAATCACTAGAGAAGAAATTTTGTTAGAATAACATAATTTAAATATTATATTTATTTCTCATCAAATAATAAATTGAGTTAAAACAT
>JAUBNY010000919.1:2546947-2558473 GCA_032275445.1 Crypturellus soui
AAAAAAAATGTTCATCTTCAAATTAGGGGCCATAAAGTTCCACTGTTCTATCTCGGGTGTGCATATGGACCCTCTGAAAAAAAAGACTTGGATATCTCTAAGTACACAAAAGTCAGTCTCCATAGTTTCAAAAGGGAGAACAGTTTTCAGATGGTTGTCTGTCATCATCTGCATTCCAGATCTATGGAGAAGACCCAAGCAAACTTCAGTGATCCTGAAAATTGAACACTGCTAATTGAACACACATGGGGACACCTCAGAAAAAGTTTCTAGTTATTGGGCTTCTATTTTCATGTTCAGTTGGACTTTGATGCCTCCATGTATTCCACTTCCAGATGCATCCAGAACTCAGCCTAACATTTACTTGCTCAAGAACGTAGATATAGCAGTGGTTTCAGCTGAATCTAGATATGCCTTTTGTTAGCTATATCAAAATGAACTCCTCAGTCCTCAGAAGGCTCCAGTATTAGGCTGTTGCTATAGATTCTTACCACAGATCAGCTTTTCAGCAGGGCAGTTAATATCTGTAGATATCTTCGATGGGTCCCAGCTACACTCCATCTCCGTTGCTTCCTCGTAGCATTTGCGGTGTTGGAAACAGCAGCTGAAAGAACAAAATGACACCAAGTTCAGACACATTCATTTCGGTTCAGTGGGAGGTTGTATTGCTGTGTTCTGGCTGCCACTGCTAAACAAGAATGCAAAAGATGCCAAAGGAGAAGAGGTCCACATTGTGGGTGCCTTGTTATCCTCTGCTTCTTGTACATTTAAATGCACCATTGAGCCCTGGGAAGGCTCTGAAATCCATTTCTCAACCTAGAAGTAAAGCAGCTTTGTCCTACCACCAACCTGCAAGGGCTGATACAAATCTTGTGTTTCCCTTACACTTGTGCTCTCAGCAAAACCCCAAGTGCCCGCAAAGCCGTGTTTGCTGTGAGTAGCAATGAAAAACTCAGATAAAAGAACAAGTTCTTCGTCAGTTCTCTCTTCAGCTATTTTTTCCCCCACAAGCAAGCCAACTACTTCTATATTATGGCAACATCTGTGTGCACTGACATCAGCTGTAAATGAAACACTAGTAGAACAGTCATAAATACCCAATATAAAACCCAGTATAAAATTGTGGCATAAATTAAGCAGGAGCTTGCGGTTTGTTTTGGACTGAAATGCCCTCATTTTTTCTCCTGCTGTAATGTGGCCTGGTGAAACTGTGGTAAGGTACCGAACAGATTTGAATAAAAATACCATCCAGCAGAGAGGCCTTGGTGGTTCTTCAGAGACCCAAACCCTTCTGAGACTTGTTTTAGAGCTCCGACATTGGGGATTAGCTTGTAAACTGCACCTGGAGCAGGCCCGCAGCCCAACAGCTCTGCTGAAATGTCACAGCTGCTACTGGTATTTAGTGAGGCTTAAGCATCTGGAAGCTTCTCCAACTGAATAATTAAAGTTACCTATAAGCTACATATCTTTAGATCATTGCAGTTGCATCACACAGGGCGACATTTAATCCGACAATTTACATGTCTTTTGTAAGCAGGAGATTCCAAGGTGCAAATTGTCCTCTGGACATACTTCTCATACATGGACTCTGGAAGTTAAGTAGTTCCTAATTTAGATATGTCAGTTAGATACTTTTTCATGGAATAAAGTTGTTTTTATGGGTACAAATAAGCCCTAATGCCTTAAATGCCTACAGTGAGCTGCTCAGATTTCCCCCCCCCCCCCCGACATGGCAATGCCAAAGCCTGACATTAATAAAAAAACTTCAGGAAAAAATAAAACAAGGTGAATAAAACTGCACCTGGGTGAACTGTCTCTATTAGCTCCCTTTCTGTCTGGAGAGTATTTATCCAAGGGCACGTTGTTGTCAGCGACAAAACAATAACAAACAGTCTGCACTCATTGCACGCTACAGTGGGGCCGCGTTGCTGGTGAGGAACCCTAACCAAGAGACTGCGAATCTCTGAAAAGACAAAGTGACTTTGTAGACTTTTTTCTCAGGACAAAACTGCTGGTGAATTGTTCTGCTGCTGCTGTGTTTATGCTGCTGTGCGTTAAATTGAAACTGAATGAAGAGAAGGGCTGGGTGCTCAGCAATTCGAGTATCAACCCAGTGAACTGACTCAGGTTCTCATTTCAGCATGTCATCAGGCTTATTCAGAAGAAGAAAAAAAAAAAAAAAAAAAAAGCCAGAAGAAGCCCCGTGGCTTTCTTCCAGTAGCAGAGCTAGATCTACACTTTCCCAGCCATCTCATGCTAGAAACTAATGGATTCTTTTTCATTCACCTGCAGCCATAAGGCCTTTCTAAGCTCTTGTTGCCCTCACTCAGGGATTCATTACTGAGCATTGCTGGAAAAAACCTGTCTCATCTTAGACAAGGATGAGTCTTGGTCTTAACTGGTCTTAATTTTTTTCCCACTTCCACATGGCATAAGTGAGCAGCCATTTGATTTACTTGATTTGCTTTACACTTTACTAAAGTTCTCCTAGAAGCCTACATTTCCTGTAGCATTCCTGAGGTGCTCACCTTGCTGCTGGTGAAACAATATTACACAACTGCTGGTACCAAAAATCTGGCAAACCTGAAAGCCTGCTGAGGTTAATATCCTCCTGCTTCTTTCATTAAGGCCTCCAAGTTGTGGCACTGGGGTATGGTGTAAGCATGAGACACAGCACAAATAAATGATGAGGTTGTTTTCTTGAAGATCTGTTCAGAGTTTTGAGATCTCTAGGTAATAGATGTCAAAGAAATGGATGTGGTGCTTATTTTTTCTATTGCTTAATGCTTATTCTTTACAGCCAGTTTAAATCAGTTGTGCCACCAGGATTGCACTGGTGGATTTATATGCAGTTTTGTGAGACTCTGCTTTTATTTCTAGGAAGGGAGTATTTCTACATGTCTAACTGAGAAAATAAAAGAGAAACTTTAAACTACAGGAAAAAAAAAAAAAGAAGCAAATAGATGGTCCTGTACTGCAGGTTATGACTGCTATTGAGTTGTGAGGTCAAAAATATCTAGCATATAATGAAATGTAAATGTCTCCTTCATGACATGGATATGGGAACCTTGTTTTTATCTGATTCTATGACATACTTTTCCATGTCCATGACATGCTTTGCATGTCGTGCTTTTTCCAAAGCATGACATTCCATGGCAATGATGGACGAACTGGAGCTGGAGTTATTTTGTAGGTCACATCAGACACTTAGGATTGTGAGCGAGTGATGACTAGATTAAACAGACCTGGTAGTGTGCAAATTGTCCTCTAAATAAAACTTCCTCTTTTTTAACTGTCCTTAAATTGTCAGAGTACATTGTGCTTGTGATCAGAGATGAAGGCACCAACAGCCAGCCAGGCCAAGAGAAGGGTTCTTATGGAATGAGACTTACCTGTCTGCTTCGTCCATGGGAAGCCCTTCCATCTCAAACCGGCAAGAACAACCATAGTCTTCAAAATCTCTGGGACAAAGCCCAGTAACGCACTTCATTTTGTTCACAAAATTGAGCAGGGCAGGGAAGTTGGTGAAGATGGACTGCAACCAAGTGAAATGAGAACCCAGGCAGTCTGAAACGAGAAGTCATAACGGAATAATTAAGAGAGGAGGGAACCACATGGGTAACATGGAGGCAGCTTCAACACCTCCACGTTAACATAAGAGCAGGACCTTGAACTACACAGGAGTGCTGAGCAATGGCCTAGACATGCGGTAGTATTTAATATTATAATAGTCTCCAGGGTAATATACAGCTGCAAAAGTCCCCTTTCCTTTTCAACACATATAAAAGTAGACTCCCTAACATTTCTGTTCAGTGCACAAATGCAGCTGGAACATATACTTACCAAAAAATAGTGCAACACTTCCCACATTTTGAAAGGCTCCGTTGAAGAATGTGGCATTATCTAAATAAAATAAATAAATAAATAAAGAACAAAATGCTTCTCCGACAAGAGACTAGAACTGTCGCCCCCAGCTACTCCCATCTTGCTTCCGTTATAAAAGAATAAGAGGCACAGAGTATCTACAAACTTTGCTGCAATGCAGCACTCAGCTTCTGGAGTACGAATGATTCCCCAATGCAATGCAAGGAGACTGTTCTAGGTAAAGTGAAGGATGTCTATGGCTTAATCATGACTTTCACTCATGATTCAGGGGACGAGTTCTCCTGTGCTGGTGTCCCTCAGTCATGTTGTGACTGACTGAAACCACTGAAGTCAGGTGCAAGAGATGAATCAGGGATCAGAAGTTCCTTCTTTAATATTAACTTGTTTTCCAATATAGAGTATAGGTCACTGTACAAAACTGGACAGTGACATGTCCTGTTTCATGGTTCAGTAGTGCACTGCCATCCTCTCATGGCCTGCAATACCACAGAAAGCAAAGCTTAAATCATTCTTACTTAAGAGTCTTTCAGGTGTGTTAAGAAGCTCTGGTAGAAAAGCTGGTGGCTCCAGTTCATGGCCACCTGCCTCTGCAAAAGATATGAGAAAAGTTTTAAATTTGAAAAAAAAAAACAAAAAAACATATACTTCACTGCTACACATAAAGTGCCTATATTTTGAATACCTTCCTACACTAGCAAGCTGATTTGGCAAAGAAAAGAAACAGTCACTTTGCTCTTCCTCACCCAGGGAAGCCCAGACGAGTACTGATAAATGACATTGGTTTTCAAGCTGAAGCCCATCACCTGCTGAACAGTGGTATTTCTGGGGAGGATGTGCTAATGCTCACATTTTTCTGTTCCACTGAACATTTGTGCTTACTGAGATTATTATTACTGTATAAAATTGCTTTATTTGACCAGTTTCTTTTATTGTCCCAAATACTTCTATCCTGTAAATCCCTGTTTTTCACTTATTTGAAGTCAAAATGCTAGCACAAAAACTCTGCAACCGCTTGCTCTCACAGCAGCATCCAATCTCATTTTGATAGTGAGATACCTTTGGTATTAAAGATATGGTATTTCTTACTGTGCATTTTGCTTTGGTGTTTCACCAAGGTACATAAGGTTTTACCGTCTAGGTATACGTGCTTAAACTTTTTTTCAAGCCTACTGTTCACTTAAGTAGTGAATGGCATCTAAAATCTACACAGGCAAAATTATAGAGTGCTGTATGATATGTGATCTTAGAAAAGACATTTTGATCAAGAGCTGAAGCTTCTCTGATGGGTTTATTTGGGTTCTTACTGCCTGTGCTCTCTTTCTACCTCTATTTCTTTCTCAAGTTAAGATTTTTTTTTTTTCTTTTTGAAGCTGCTGCAATAGTTTTATCAAACTTTTATTTTTCCTACTTGCCATGTCATGAACAAGAATAAAAGTCCAGTAGTTTGTTTCTCACTTCCAAGGTTTTCCCCATTCTTACCTTCTGCACAATTTTTGGATATAGTGTTTTGCTTTGGATTTCTTTACACCTGACATTTTATTACAAAGAATAAAAAAAAAAAATAGTGGATCAAGGATCTAAAGCACAAAGAAAAAAATAATGATGTTAAAGTCATGGTGTAGTTTATCTTGTAGAATAACTGGCTTAAGGAATGCTGTTTATTTTGCCTATGAAAGAGATACATGAAAGAAAGAGTTACTCAAATTCTAAGAAAGAGTTAGTAGTTATTCTGCTAACCCGTTGCATATTCTTGCAATAAGTAGATGCATGAACAGAGAAGCAGTGCTTTTATTCTTGTTGCTTCTTTTAATATAAGGGTTAACTGGATGCTTAACAAAGGACCAGGGGAAAAAACAAAAACAAATAAACAAACAACCTCCTCCCCCAAAAAGCAAACAAACAAAAATATTTGAGCTGTATGTATGGAATTTCTAGGAATCTAGGAGTTTATTATAACATTTGTAGAGTGAACAGAATGTTTCTGGTAAAGGTCAATAAACCCCCAGCAGTTAATTTCTCAATTTTGTTGGCCAATGTGGATGGGGCAAGGTTCTCTGTAAGGTCTAGCCTCAAGGAGAGGCTTTTGTATGGACAATAAATAATCCACCAGAAATGTCCTTCATTGCAGTAGGTCCTTGTGGAACGGGCTTCTTTCACAATGCAGAAAAGAACTCGCTAAAAAGGAGCCTTTTCACAGAATTAAAACAACTCTGTTGAAAGCCTGACAGCCGCAAGGAATTTGTTTTCAAGCAAAATAATTATATACCTAGCAAAACAAATAGCATTAATGCTATATTTTCCACGTGCATATTAGATTATGCTTTAGAAAAGCAGTCCCTTATCTTTTGGTTTAAAGCCTATATTTCCCCTGTGATAACAAACACCCTTTCCCCAAGCCATGTCGTGTCAGTTGTATCTAGAAACAGAATTTTAAAATATCACAGGCCAGCATAGCTCAACTCTGTCTATTCAACCATTGATCATTTAGTGCTCTGAGCAAAATTTTGGGGAAAAAAACTAAAATATAATTGACTTGAAATGAAAGTGCAGATGGAAGTCATTTCAAAAACTCTTGTCTTCACTTTTGAGACTAAAGATGAAAGAAAATACGAGTGATAAAGCCACATTAGGAGGCTGCTGAAGAGACAAGGTTGTTCCAGTAGCCTTCATTTGTACTTAATTCTTCTCAGCAGACTTAATTTGCAGCCACCCAATTAACACACAAATATCTGAAACTCCCTTGGAGCAAAATCCATTCTGTGGGGTCAGCTGTTTAGGAAGCCATTGGCACTTCTAATCAATTTATGGCTAAGAACAATATTTCTAATTGTCATTCTGTCAAGATCAATGAACAGTGTTTGTTAACAAGATTGCTTAATTTTGCTTTAACTGTGAGGGAAGGACGATGAGAAAATACTTTCTAAATAAATCATTCTCTCTCTTCTTCCCTTCTGCAGTTAAGTCTTTTGGGACTAATGTTCCTATTTTACAGCCTCTCTAACCAGTGAAATATTGCATTGCAAAAAAAAAAAAAAAAAAAAAAAATCCTTCAAATCTCAGTACAGCTCTGCGAGATCAGCCTCTTCTCTCTTGACTTTCCTTAAGACTTGCTGAATGATTTAGTTCATATCCTACAGAGACTTTTGGGATACATCAACTCATAGGCTTCCCAATTATATATTTCTTTCATCATTATGCAGCCTGTACAAATCTCATCCAAAAGTCAGGGTACTTTCAGTTGTTTTCATAGTCATGGGTAATTAAAATGTAATAATATAAGGTATGGAGGCAGCACTGTTCTTTGTCATTATAAACTTTGGAAAGCAGAAAACTTGATTATCTTGGGGAAAATCAGGGCGCAACAAACCAGATTAATTTCATTTATCCAAGCTAAATTAGATTACCTTCCTATTAGAAGCTTCTAGATAAGCTATTTGATGCACAGATGTTTGCTTCAGTCTCAAGGTAAATATTGACAGCATGGATCTCGCATTGGCAAAAGTCAAGAATCCTCTCTAAACCTCTAAAGCCAGTAGGACGACGTTTCAAATCTTTGGGCTTAAAGGGAGTCTCTAAGAGTGGAGCAAGAATGTATGGCATGGACTATTGAAGCTTTGGTGGAATATCCCTTTCAAATGCTATGTCACAAAAAACTCTGAGAGCCCCTGTAGTAGCCATTTTCAATATATAGTCCTCTTTACATCTGGGAACTAAATATACTCCCTGACCCTTTTCTTATTTTCTTTTCCTGAAAGTGAAGAAATTAAGTATTTCTGCATTTTATTTCACTACAAATTGAAAATACTTTTATTCTTACCAATCAGTTTTTATATAGCAGGGATCTTGATGTTGAGCTACGTAAACATATTTTCCCATGTGTTTTGTGTTAGACCAGTTTTCCCCTGATTTCTAATCCATGCCAATCCTTAGAAGAGAGGCAACTGCTGAAGCTGCAGTAAATCAACACAGGATTTTGTGTATACACCATATATTGCCAAGTTTTCATTTCACTTCAGTAGCAATCCCTCAGAACAACCAGAAATGGGGTTAGACGCTCAAAGAAGCCGTCCCTTCACCTGCACACTGCTTCTCATAATGACTTTCCTACGCAGTGCAAGGATTTCAGAAATCTCCCTCTTTGCTCATCCCTGTCACCGAGTCAGCTGGAAGCTTATTCTCCAACTGACAAAAAAAAACCCTCACTATATTTATAAGAAGAAAAGCATATATTATTCAAAGTAAAACTTCAGAAGGAGCTTTATATTATACATCACTTCTATTTCAGGATCTACTGGATGCTTCGGAGAATTTAGATAATACGTGTTTATTTAATGCCTAGAATCTCTGCATGTGTCATTTGTGAGGATTTTCTTTTTTCACTTCAAAGGATTTATATTGTGATCAGATGCCAGCAGAAATCTCCACATTTGTGTATATTTTAAGCCCGCTTGATGTTTCTTGCTTTACTACAAGTCCTAAGAGAAATATGGTTTATAACTGCCTGTGGTGACACTCAATGAAGAATTTCTGGGTTGAACAGGTACATTTGCAGGGTTGGAATGCTTGTTTCTAATGGTTTGTTTCCCAATGCACAGACTTAAATAGTATCTAGGCATAAATGCCAAATAATCATAAAAATGCGTGGCCACTTACCACTGTACAACACCATTGTCATAGACACCAGCAGAGTTGCAATCATTTTTGCCTTAATCCAAAGGAAAGAAAAAGTCATGCAGCAAACTGGTGTGCCTGATGAGTTAAGTAAAAGATTACACAAAATGTTATGTCTTAAATCCACAGCTGTATTTCTGCCTATTTCAATGTCATTTTTACCCCTAGTGCACATATTACAACAAAGATGAACCTTATATACACGTACATTTTTTTTTTTCAATACACTCTATAAGCTTGATTAACAATATTTAGTTAGGTATTGATTTAGGTAAGTCAATAGACTATTCCAAATTGTTGTAGGTAGGGAAAGTCTATTTAACTAAACTACTAGTTTTCAGCATACTTGAAGTTGCTTTTATTTTGCAGTCTTCATAGCTTATAATATCTAACAAAACATTCAGTTAATTTTTTTTACACTCTATAATGTAGATATTGTGAAATTCTATATAAATGAGCTAACATCCTGAAATTACTTCTATCAAAACCAGTTAATCTGTAATCCATTATATTAGCTTGTTTCACATCATTTAAAAATCTCTCCCACTTTCTAGTCGAGCATTCACTCCAATTTATGTAGAAATTTTTCTAATATACAGTTTCCCAGTCATACATAGAATATTGTTTGAGGATCTTCAAATTCTGGGTACTTGTCCTTTCAGAAATGTGTATTAGGTACTCTTCTGAAGGCCAAAGATTTTCACTAATATTCATTAAATGATGAATAATAGTTTGGTTTCAAACTACAGTCACTGTTTACCTGGAATTTAGAATTTTTTTTTTTTCTAAATCAGGCATTGCATTTTTATAGAGAAACAAATGAGCATTTACTTATCAGTTTTCAAATATATATAGACTGTTGATTATCTGCTTCCCAAAGAGTTAGATTGATTATTACACTCATTTTTATTAAAAAAATACGGTAATATTTCATCAGAAAGTGAGCCTGTAAGTCTAACAGCTTTAACTATTTTACTTTAGTCTGCTGTCTCAAATCTCTTACCTGAACATTAGTCTACAGATCCACAGTCTTAAATAATTTTATTCTAAATTTTCACTTTCTGATTCCTTTATTATAGAGTTTCTTTCTTATAGGAAAGCTTACCTTGAGGAATATTATTCAAAGCAGTTGGATGGAAAACAAATGGATTTCAGCAAAGCCAGTACTAAGTGATTTATACCCACTTGGGTATATACCTCACCCATGTGATCACTTCCTTTATCAAACTCACTTCAACATTTATTAATTAATCCTTCCATGAGATTCCTAAGGCTCATTATGCCTGCAGTGTATCTTAGTAATATAGCTCTGGCCATGTAAAGGACCTATACTGAGAGGTCTTTTCTGCAGGTGCTTTCACTGTATAGTAACTTTCCCTAATACTTTGCAGCTGTAATTAAGTAACAATCGTTCCACTGTTATTAATCTCTCACAGAATCTCGGGGGCCTGGCTCTAATAGCTTAGCACGAGGTAGTGCTCAGTGATGACAGATGAGTGAAAACCTATACAGCGTTAAACAGTGGCTTCCCCGGGGCTGAGAATTCTGCTCTTGTCTCTCCTCAGTGGCTCTCATCCAAAGCTGAAAGCAATCAAGGGCAGGTTGCTTCCATGAGCTTTGGGATAGGCCCTTCCTTGTTTGGAAGGAATTGCTTTCTCCCAACTCCAGGCCCCGCTGCCCTTCAAAGGCAGAATCAGCAAAGCTGCCTTGCTAGTTGCCTCAGAGAAGTGATCTTGGGGAAGGCCAGTTCGTTCGTCTTGAACTTCGGCAGGTGACAGAAGCTGACGACAAAACTCGGGTGCCGGTTGATGTGGATGGGGCTAGTGTATCACTGCAGACGTCACATCGCGTCATCGGTGGGCTGCACATCTGCACACTCCCCAGACCATCCCAAAGCCCTGTCAAAGACTCAGTCTACAGAAAACAGCCCCAGACAGCCCCAGCAGAAAGGAAGGCCAGCGGAGGTTCCCAAAAATGTAGATGTGCATCATCTTGATCCACGCAGGGTACAACAGCTGTGGACCAAGCTACAGGGTAACATGGGAACGTACTCTGCTGGCCAAACTGCCCCAGCTGCTCCATGGAGCTCAGGCACTTCAGGCCAGCTGGGTTTTAGCATAGCAAAGAGTGACAAGGGGAGCCTGTAAAAACACTTCCACAAGCAGAAGGATTGGCTCCACACAGCCCCTGTGAACTGCACTGTCTAAATCGCTTCACAGGAAAAGGACAACTGTTTTGGGGGGTCTCATTGTGCTGGTTCTGTGACCAACATTATCAAGAAACTTTTCTGTGCTTCTAGATGGGGCCTCCAGCTAGCTCAGCAGCTGCCACTAGTGGTTTTTTTTTTGTTGTTCTTTGCTACCTTATGTAATTATTCAGCCCATCAAATCAGCATGGGACACAGATTTGACTAGGCACAATGATAATCATGAGTTCCTCGAGATGATTTATTCATATGGCCCCATTCCTCATGGATGTCTGTTAAAGGTGCTCAGAGCCCTTGCAGGACTGAAGGCCTCAGAGTATGGCAAATACATGCTTTTGTGAAGGCAGCCAGTATGTGCATTTTATTCAGGGCGTCTTTTGTATTCCTTCTCTCATCCTGCAGTGTTTGTCCATGGCAATAACTCTTAGCTGAAATAAGGAGGTTGTCATTCTGGTCACATACATACATCTGGTCAGGATCAGTTTGTTTCCCAAGACACCCACAGCTATGTGACAACTTCCAATTATTGGTCCATGAATCCACCCAGATAGTAGTTCTCTGCCCTTTCCAAGACCTCAGTTTGGAGGTAGCCATGGTCTACCTCAATGACACCCAATACATGCGGTGAGTGCTCTGCCCCAGGACTAATATTGTGTAAAAAAGAGAAAAAAATCAGACAGACTTTATTTTTTTTTCATTTTCTCCTCCTTTTATGTTCTTCTTTTTATAACCTTCTTCACTTCCCAGAAAGTTACATTTTAAAA
>JAUBNY010000919.1:2558573-2570837 GCA_032275445.1 Crypturellus soui
TCAGTTTGGAGGTAGCCATGGTCTACCTCAATGACACCCAATACATGCGGTGAGTGCTCTGCCCCAGGACTAATATTTCCAACGGAAAAATACAGAAGCTGGGCATTTCTTAAAACCACAGGTGTTTCCTTTAGTATAGACACCAATACTGTACTCAGTATATATAGTTTATATTTTTTCATTAGTATTTTCTTTTACTTCAAGTGTAAAAAAGAGAAAAAATTCAGACAGACTTTATTTTTTTTCATTTTCTCCTCCTTTTATGTTCTTCTTTTTATAACCTTCTTCACTTCCCAGAAAGTTACATTTTAAAAATGAATGTAATAAACATAAAATGGATTCATAGAAAAGGAAGAAAGGAAAAAAAAAGAAAAATAAACCCTATTTTTCAGACTTTAAAATATTTCTGTGAGATTTAAAACCAGCAATTCCACCAAGGTGCTGTCCATTCATCTCCTCACAACAAAACTGAACCTGCTGTGGATGAGGAGAGGTGCCACAAGGTGAGATCTCTCCCAAGCATCGCAGCTGCATGGCCACACTCTCCAAAATTGGATGCTCTCCAATTTACACCACCACCATTTTAGTATTCTTACTCCTTCTACTGGCCTGAGTTGCAATAACAACAGTAACTGATGGTACTCTAATTTATCTTACACTTTAACACGCTTAATATTGCTTTCATGTCATTGAGCACAGTAGTATTTTGGAAGAAGCTTGCTATGTCACATCTCTGTCTGGGGACAACGTTTCTTATGGTGTCACCTTTTCTTTTGACTTGTATTGCTTTGAACACATATTTCTTCAGTAAAATGTCTAGATTCAACATGTACCAGTGGTTGCTCAAACTCTCTTCTTTTACTGGCACTATTAGTGTTTTGATGATGTAGCTGGTGTTGATGATGATGTATGTTCTGCTATAAGGTAGGAAAATATAGGATTGTGCAGTTCTTCCTTTCTTAGAATTGCCTTTTAGTTCATTAGAGGCACCTGTAAAAATGGACCTGAATTGTGGCTCATACACAAATCATCACGGAGTGAGTATGCAGGAGATGTGAATGTATCTTTGGTTGAGCTCTTATAGGGTGAGTGGCTAAGCTCTTTTCTTGGAAAAATGAACAACCTGAATGGATATAAGACCAGTAAAAACAAAACAGAAAAGGGCTCAATATTTTAGGCTGCTTTTAAATTATTTTATAGTTGCTCATTTTGATGACTTTATAATAATTATAAAAATCAGTATTTACATGATACATGTAAATTGTGAGCCATGAGACCTCATGATATCCTTTATTAAACATAATTTGAAAAATCTTTTCAGTACTTTTATTACAGTCAGAGTACTTGTATAAAATTCATCTGTTTTTACACATCATTTTTACAATGCCTTAGAGGAAAAAGTATTTCTAGGAAAGATCTGTTTGATCGCTTTTTGTGTTACAAATATTTGCCAATAGCATATTGCAATTTGATTTTTCTTACTTTGAGAAATGAGGCTACTAAAACTGACACAAATCTTCTCATTTGCAGTAAAATTCCTCAGTGCTCTAGATAGATTTACAGATGTTTGCAAGGCATTTTTGCTTTAATGCTGGAAGAACAAAAGAAAACTGCACTCAGACAAGATTTTACAAGAAGAATATTAAAAACTGTCAAGAAAGTGAAGTAAATCTATTATTTCTTTGTTTAATCCCTTAAAAATCACCATCAGATAAAATATCGATCAAATGAAACACAGCAGATAGATACCCTGCGGATGTTTAAAATTTTGTGTTGCACCTTCATAATGGAGTATGTAGAAATATAAAGAAAAAATATATACTTACTCTGGGAGTAAGACACCCTTTTCACTTTTTCACAGACATAACTGGCATTTTTCAAGAACCAGGAATAGTATTCAACACAGTACCTAAAGATGTAGTTCAAGTTAGGGGATTAATATCTTGTCATCTTTCATAAACTTATCGGTATCTACAGCATGCTACCAAAACGGTATATTGAAGACAGAAATTAAGATTCTGACTTCACTTTAGGTATTTGGAAAAAAACAGGTAATATTTAGAAAAAAAAAAAGCCTGAGCTTTATTCATCCATAGTCTGAATAGCGGGAGTCAAATCAGGTATCGTTCAGTACATTGGGGACACATTTGGGACTCAGCCAGTATCCTTAATCTCTCAGAAATAAGCAATGGTGCTGGAAGATTGTCATTTGAAAAGGCATTGTGGGGCATTTTAAGGTAGAGGAGAGTGAAACAAGTGCCAGATTTTACCTCATGGCTTCCTTTCTTAAATATCTTCTTTGACTAACACAGAGGCACAGCTGAAAAAATCTACACAGCTCCATGACGCAAGGATTTATCTTTTGAGTTATAACAGTAACAGGCGGTGAGGTCCCCAGGGACTCTTTGAGGATCGCCTGCGGACACCCTAGGAAAAGTACAACTCTGAATTAGTTCAAGTACTCGTCCCATAATACTTATTTCAGTGATTTTTCTGGACTATGGGAAACATGCGGATTAATAAGCTAATGTAAATATCTTAAAGCCAAGTCTGGGTGAGGCAGATAACTGAAAAGAAAATAACACATAGCCTGGGAGTTATATGAGAGAAAGCGCACATATTCTGTTAAATTTATTACTATTTATCATTATCATTAATTATTTAAATTCATGCTTTTATTTAGCATAAATGTGAAAAACCCTTTAAAGATCTAATTTATTTATTGTTACATTTTGGGTACACACTTGAATATAACTGGAATGTCCATTTTCCACAGTGCAACACTGTGAGATGAACAACAGCACTGTACTCTTATTATATTTGATATTGTATATATATATACACACACATATATATATATATGTGCCACTTTAATGCAAAAGACATTTCCAGTTCCACATTCTTCCCTACACCTACCCTCTAAATATGAATTCTGGATTTTACATGACAGGGCTAATAAAGAGACTCTCACCACTCTCTTCTTTTTCTAGCCTCACTAATAGAAGAAATCTCATTTATGCAAAGATTCAGGCTTTCTGTTTGTCCATCTCACCATCTGCATGTCAGTTTTCCCTCTTTTCATTCCAGCGGCTTTTGAAAAATTGGTTAATTTCAGCCCAGTTTTTAGAGAATCATGAAGATAAGTGCATTCCTTGAGGTTTCATGAAAACTGACGGGTAATTGGACAAGAAAAGGTCAATTTTTGCCTGCCCTGAAAGGAAGGCGGGGATAATTTGTCCACCTTTCTGTAAGTTTGATAGCAGCCAGCTGGTCAATCAGCACTTTTTTCCTTCAAGTGACCGCAATTAAATTTCTCTAGATTAAGAAAAATGTAGGAAAATTATGTCCCTGGGGGATGAAATCCATTTCCCCCCACTCTTTGGCAACTGGAAGGAAGTATCTAGTTTACAGTGTTCATTGCACCTCCCTCTGTAGTAACATCCAGAGACCAACATCTGCACTCCAAATGCTCCATCCCGCCCTGGGATGCAGCTGTGCCAGGCTGCAGATAGAGTGATACTACAGAATGGCTGATAGCAGGTTATGGCAAAATCCTGAATTCCCCTTTGCCTCCTTTTCTGTCACAGAAAAGAGGAAAGATGGTAAGGTGAAAATGGGGGAAAATGAGAAAGAATAAAGCAAAACCACAGCAGTTTTCTTTTTTGCTTTTTCTCTTCATCACATCATCACAAGCCCTGGCATTTGTCACCGTCCTGTCTTCTGCAGAGCCTGTCAGACGTCCTGCTGCTCCTTGTGCTTGCGCACTCGGCTAACAACTGTGTTACGCTAGGGAAGTGTCAGCAAAAAATCAAAACACTCGCTAGAAAATAAAAGGAAGACAAAAGTAAAATTTAAGATGTGTTCAAAGGATACTTGGGCATGGCTGAATGTATGTTGCCTTTTCTCCTATGCAGGGCAATGCTCCAAAGGGAGGTCTCACCTACGCACCATCGCAGAAAGTGTCAGAGATCGTAGGTAACACGCTGAAAAATGAGGGGCCTCCCTGTAGGTGCAGATTCAGTGGCTGAAAAACCATATTCAGGGACCATACATTGAGAGGCCACATTTTCTCCCCATCTGCCGGTCCAGACACCAGGCTGGAAGAGCAAATGCAGCAGCAACGCACCAGTCTACTGGCGTCTCCATCCCCGTAACCAGCAACCGGATCCATCCCAGGCCTCGACAAGCAGCTTGGCCGCAGGACATAATCCCCTTAGACAGCATAATTGCATTTCCAGGTTCAGATGTCTCACACGCTTTACAGTTTTGGGCCATCTCATGTAACGTGATAGGAGAGGTTACGGAGGTTAAATTTGGACTAATGAAGTTCTGTTGAAATAAGGTTGAGTTACCTCCTGCTGACAAGAAGTTTAATATAAAATGGCATTCGTGGCCAGGAGGAAAATAAAGCCACTGCCAACCTGAAAGAGATCTCTATGAAACTATATATTTTCTGCCACATATTTCCCCAATATAGCAGAAATCATGGAGAAGCAATGGACAGACACATACACACACAGATGCACAGACACTGCTGCAAACTGGACACAGGTTGTGTCAAAGATACTCTAAAAGTTTCAGGCTTACTCAGGGAGGGGCCAGTGGGAGCCCCATTTCTCTTAATCTTAGCAACTTTGTCTGCATATCACTACACTTTTTCCACTTAATTGGATTTGACACGCTTTGATTTTTTTCTATTTAATGCCAATTAAAAATGACTGCCTTTTTTTTTTTGCTTTAATAAGTACTCTTCATATTAGCGAACATCAGAGCACATCAGCACTCAGGCTTTAATCTGAGCCGACCATGAAAAGGGATGTTAGACTTGCTGTGATAATTAAGACTTACAGCACAAGACTTAAAGCATCTCCAACTCTCCACCAAAGTGGCTGTTCGTTCTGCTGCTTAACAGGTATTTACTAAGCTTTGTGTTTTGCCAGCAGAAATTCAGGCTCATCTAAATGTAAATTTAATGACTGCAATTTCAGTTTTGATTCATTTATGTGGAAAGAGAAATAAAATAAAGTTAAAATAAATTGCTTTGGCTTTTGTTTATGGCTATAGTTTCATTTTAAATGAATGTTATATTTAAATAATGCTGTATTTATGCAGTGCTTAAATTTGCTTTCAATTAATGTTGTATATAATTTTGTCTGCATTAGTATGTATGGTATAGTCACACCATATTATGGAATTCAGTTCGGACTAATGAAGTTCTGCCATGATATTTTTTATTTCTGGTCTTTAATAAATTTCTACTAGGATATATCATAGAATCACAGAATCGTTAAGGTTGGAAGGGACCTCTGGAGATCATCTGTTCCAACCCCCTGCTCCAGGTGGGTCTTGAAGATCTCCCGAGAAGGAGACTCCACAGCCTCCCTGGGCATCCTGTTCCAGTGCTCTGTCACCCTCACCGTCAGGAAATTTCTCTCTAAGTTCCTGGAACTTCTGGTGTTTCAGTTTGTGGCCATTTCCTCTAGTTCTTTTTCATATTTACTTTATGAATTTCTACACATCTGGATTGGAACAAAAACCAAGAATTTTGGAAGCAGAAATTTAGTTCAGAATAGACCATTCTTCTTCGTCTATTTGAGTATGTCAAAACAGGCAAGAGAACTCAGGAACTCAATTCCCTGTGCAGAGCCTCATTCTTGTCTATCTGAATTTACCACAGTACTGCTAAAGGCAGACAAGTGATTAGTTTCTGCTGCAGCAAAAAAAAAAAACCCTTTTCCATTAGTAACTGAATATCATGTTTTCCTGACACTGAGATTAAATTTTGCTGTCGGTGGAAAAGAACACTAAAGATGCTGTGAATAATTCAAACTTGCAGTATCGCTCCCCGCATGGCATAATACGCACACTTGCATATTTTGTCGGTTGCCATTAAAGAAAAGCCGCTTTTGTGATTTGAGAAGGGACTTCCTGGATGTCACAAGGCACTGCCATGCCCAGACCCTCAGATGGGATCAGCAAACCAGATTTCCCATCAGTGTAGTCCTGATAGAGACTGATATTTTTAATTCCAATAACACTATTGCCCTCTGAGAAGGGATCCCCCACTGAGTCTTACGTACTCAGTGGGGTATAACATATATATATATATAAATGTATATATAAATAATATATATATAAAATTATTTTTTCTGATAGTATGATTTTATAAACTTCTAAAAGATAAAAAATCTAACACCTACTGATAGATTCAGCTGAACAGAACAGGCATGGTAAGTAAGAAAAATCTGATCAGAATCAGCAAAAGCTACAAAAAGTCAACAGCACAGAAGCCTCACTGCTGCAATGGGCAACAACAACAGAGTCAAAGGAAAAAGCAAACTCTGTCAAGAATTAGGCGGTGTTACTGCTCACTGACTGTGCAAGTATTCCCTGTAGAAGAGCTGTAATGAGATGTCTATCCCTTGAGACAAATCTGCATATCTGCTCCCTAAAAAATCTTTAGGAACAAGTGTGTTGAAAATCAGCCCTGGCAGGTAGAAGTCAGTATTAGTTAGTAAAGAAAAGGTGACATTAGCAGGGGATCTGGCCCAAAACTTGGGCTTCAAGCATCAAAGTAATCCCAAAATGGAGAACTGAGGCTTGCTTGCATGGAGCTGGGAAGGACGTAGAGGGACCACAAGACTGCAGTCTTGAACTTCACAGTCAAAGCTGTTGATGATGCTCAGTTTTTCACATCACTTCTCCTATTTTGACAGCCTAATTATCGGGAGCAATTTTCTTTTAGATTTATTAGGAATCCATATCAAAGATTCATGAGATCCTTTGACAATATCAGAATAGTGTAGCTTTTTTTCCTCGTGTTTCTAAACAATCCATCAAAAGCATATAATGAGTATTTCTCTTTGTCATCCTTGCTCACCATCCTTCAGAATTTACAGACCCTTGTTTCTTCATATTATTATATTTTTGTTCTGTTTCTTATATACCCAAATGCATCGTTTGAAAAGTATTATTTGGCTGGCATTCTAGCTCTTTGAACAACTAGAGAGCAACTCTGTTATTGTCTGTAATAACAAGACCCCTGCAATTTAGCCAGATATATTGCAATTTAGCCAGATATATTGCCACTGTATTAACCAGCAGCTAGATTTTTTACATTACACAACTGCTGCACAACACAAGCACTCAAGGGACAGATCTCCCCAAATTACCTCTGATAGACCTAACCGCAAGCTAGAATTATTCGCTTCTCTTTCTCCATTAACACTCACATTTCTCACTGCAGCAGTCAGCTCCAATGGTTGGACTGAGAACAGCCGCTTCTGAGTGTATCCCATGAACTTGTGGCCAAGAACATGTCTGAGCAGCCAAACTGGCAGATTTTGGATGAAGGGGACTGAGAACATAATTTTTACACCAGGAAATGCTGGAATTTGGCCACCCATTTATTCTAGAAAAGGTAGGATCATTTCTTTTCTAGCCCTGCCTTTTCCATCTCAATGTTAACACTAGTCCCAAAGGAATCTCTGAGATGGGATTTATATTACCATTTTAGGTGTCTACATAGAACTGAGCTGCTCAAGACCCAGGATAGCCAGCAGCTGGTACAGGCAGAGTTGTTTGTTAAAGGAATGGCAGGTTTCATCTCAAATCAGACACCCACATTTGGTCAGGAGTATCACGGAATAGCCCTTCAGTAGACAAGAGCCCTGCAACTGTCCACTTCTCTGCTGTGTGATTTGTGATTCTGACTTTGACTTGTTAGCACAGTGCACTAAAGCTGCAGGATGGCTGAGGATTCGCAGCTGAGATTTATTTTTATTATAATTCTGAACTTTCTGAGTGGGTATCTTGGATTGAGACACTCAAGCACTCAGCATCTGCAGTAGGGGCTGCACACTTTCTGAGTTCAGATGCCCTTTTTGGCATCAGATCAGGACCAGATTCTCAAAGCATGTAACCTCTTGCTAAATATGTGAATATTACCAAGTTTATTTCCAATGTGAGAATAATAAGCGGACTCAAACTGAAAATCTAGCTGATCCTTCTTTTGAAATTCAGGACAGTTCTGGAGATTTCATGTGGCAGGGATTGACATAATCATTTTATTTGCACCAGTAGGAAAATTTAAAGTATAGTGTAATAAAGCATAATGTATTTTAGGATTGAAATGTGGAGTATATATGCTAATTCTATATTGATAATTTATCTGTTAAATGTGTGAATGTGTGTGACACAACTATGAGCAACAGTTTAATATTTCAGGTTTTTCTTACATACATATGGTATACTACATAAGGTACCTTAAACATGTATGTTGTTTCTTCAGGGGAGAATATGTGTTTTGGTATATTTTCTTAAATAATGCTATTTTTGTGTCATGAGGTGCAGATACTTACTGGTAGCAGAGTGCAGTTTCAGTATCACCCCAGGTCTGTAGGGTGATGTAGACAATGCTGAGGAAGATAAATCTGAAAGAAGGAAAGGAATATAACTTGTCCTGACATCTTCTTAACAGGAACTAATGAACAAATACTATGGTTCATTAAAAAGTAGCAGAAGAAAAAATGCTGAAGTCACAGAGCACTAGTAAATGCATATATAGACACTGATGCACAAATATATTCACAGTTTCCCGTTTTTACATGTGCGCATATTATCTACAATGAGAGACAGATTTATTATTTTCTATTTCAGGAACGTGCCAACAACTGGTATGCTTTGTTATCACTCCTGACCTGTCTTACCTGGCTCTGTTTGCATCAATTTGCTTGTTTCTTGAGGAGGCACTGACTGTGTCCAAACTGCAGACGCTTCAGCTATGGGAAAAGACAGACACATGCTTCAGGTAATTGAGGATATTTGTTATTTATCTGTCCACTGCCATGCCCCAACCCTCAACACAGTAGAGAGATTACCAGCCAAAGTTCCTTTCCCACTTCTTCCATTGACATATAAAAATAGTAGGATGACAAAAGGATAAAATCGATACTTTGTTAGATTTCAGAAAATTCATGGGCTGATGAAAGGTAATCAGGGATTTGAAGAAGATATGTTTAGTGAAGACCTGGAGAAGCAACTCTATATTGCTCTTTCTCAGGTTTGCTTGCTGGATTTGAAGTAAAATATGGACAGAGACCTGGGTGGCTGAGTTGCATGTGTGGAAGAAGAGATAGGACATAGAGGCAGCTTCCCATGAAGGAAAGAAAAATGACAGGAAAGTCATTATAATTTATTTTAACACTTCTACAACAATGAAATCTCATCAGTTATGGTGTGGTGGTGTTGAGGTACCCCCGAGGTTCATTTGGCTGAAAGGGACACATTTGTGAAGATCTTGTTCCAGGTTGGCACTAGTGACTCATCCAACCCACATTTCGGGGCAGGTTTGGAAGAATATCCCATCCTGGTCCCCTGGTCACCGTGTCACCTGGTACAACACATCTCAGCTGTCTTCCCAGGGAAGTGTCCTTGTTGAGCAATGCCTGGTCCCTGTAGCAGGTCCCTTGAATGGCCAATTACTAGGGTTGGGTGGCAGATCATCATATAGGGATCCTTAGTACCCTGCTCCCAGGCACCGCAGGTCAGAAAACAGAGCAACAGGTTATCTTGTGGAAGAGGAACAAAGCCCTTTTCTGGATGAGGGGACTTACAATAAGAGGGTCTGACAAGAAATCTCCTTCTCTGCCTGCTGGGCCTTTACAAGAAGAGGTCTTCTTGAAAAGGGGGGGCCTGGTTTGTGCAAATTCAGGCACTTCTGTGGGTTGCTGAGTGGAACAAAAAGTCCCGGATACTGCCAGGGTCTGTGAAGGGCTGTACAGGTGATAAGCCATGTCTCCAGCTCCACAACATGGCTTGGGTGGGCTCCTGCAGCTAGTGGGATTTAGACTTGGAGAACTCTTCTCCCACTGCCCAGCAGCTCTGGGGCCCACTTGTGTGGTCAGTAGTGCAGGAAGGACGCGGGGAGGGCTCGTCTGTGCAGTACTCACCGGCTGCTGCTGTGGCAGTGGCCTCCTTCACAGCTCCAGTCGTGCCACGTGCTTTCCATATATCCCAGTTTTCCAGTGACTGAAACCCTGATCCTTTCACACCAGCTGTCTTGGGCCATGATGGGACTCTTGTAGGAGGGATTTCCTCCTCCTTAAGAGCAACTGGAATCCTCGTAGCTGGGGAGAAACAGAGGCACTGGCACTTGCAACATACACTGGGTGCCAGGTTCCCATGGCCAAGTGGCAACACACGGTCACGCATGATTTAGAGCACAGAAATTTCCAAAATGCACACAGAGAATTCCCTCTGTTCCCTGGCTTTTTACAATAACTCTACTACCCTCCAGTTATCCAGGGCATTAGTGGTCTCCTTCTGCTCTTTTGGGCAAACTTCTATCCTAATCTCTGGTTGTTGTTTAACATTATAGTGTGTGTGCAGTAAATCTAAGTGGTCACTTGTCAAGTTGCCAGTCAAGAAGAATATACATTTAGATGTGGGAATACTTGCGCACTTTTAGATCTCCACATATGTTCTGCAGATGCATCCATGATTTTGTTTGGGTCTTCCTGGAATTTCATGGAACCTGAAAAAATCGAATCTAGGTTGTTAAGGTATGAGAAGATAAGGTTAGTACTCTCAGTATCCAAAGGAAATTCAGTGTGATAAAACAGAAAGTTGGATTTGGTAGCTGCTTCTTTTAAAATAATGTAATTTGTGGCCTTTGATTTGTTTTAAATAGGAGAATAATGTTGAACATGTTTTGGCCTAGGTAAAATTGCTATTGATTTCACTGTTACAACCTGTTACAATCAAGCAATCAAAATGACAAATATGGACCAGCTGTAATAAGACATGTTATTTGAAGCCTAGCTCAGCCTGCCAAAGCAATTTAGAGTTGAAGAACCATGCAGCACACTGGATAACTATATTCAACTCCTTCAACCCCTGGATTTATATATTCAATCTCTTTCTTATCTTTTATGAAAGATACCTTCCATAAAAATAGGAAATGATACCCACTGAGAGCTAAGGCATTTATTTTTTAACCCAAAAGCATTGTAACAGTCTCTGCTACTCAGGACTGAATTCCATAAAAATTACGATTCCGTTAGAGAAGATGTTGTGGTTTGAGAGGCATGATCCAAAGGAACAAAAGATGTATCTTCAGCTTCCAATTTTTATGTAATTTGTGTTATCTATCTTATATCTTAGAGGAGGCATATTGGTCTAAAAATATCACCTCTGCAGCTACTTTGGTTTTAAATTAAATGTGCTTTTAAGAGGGAAGTTTTGACTACAGCTCCAGCCTATGAAGAGGATTGGAGCTTCACTAGGGCACTAGCTGTTCATCCAATCTGCCCTCTTATTTCCAGGACTTTCTGAGAAGAAAAAGGTCAAAGTACTAAGACTGAATCACATTTTCTGAGATGCTAGGTCGCCAATACTTCCTAATAAAATCAAAGGTTTCTGTCCTTTTCTCCAACATAAAGCCCCACATTTAATAACTCAAAGTTTGTGAACTTCACTTATTTTTCTTTGGTGAATATTACTACATTAATTGCAAGTGCTGTCTGGACCTGGTTTTCACTGCTGTTGCTATTTGCTTTCATTCATCAGGAGACACTTACCCATATCAGCAGATGTGTTGCTGGAAAATGTATAATTAATTACAGGAAACTTGTCTAGCATCTCCCAAAAGTCAGACATATTTCTCCCTGTAAATATACATGTTTAAAAATATCACCAAGGTCTTTTATGTAATGTAAGCCATGAATGAGAGCCATAGGACAATATTTTGGGTGGAATTTTTTTACATTTACCTGTTTGGCCTGTCATCATGCAGATATAGATACAATCTGAATTGTTGCTCTGATTCACTGTAAGGCAAACACATGTAAAACAGATGTTTACTATCAGTTTTCATTATACAATAGTATCTGAATAGTATCTCTCTTAATAGTATCTCTCCTTCTCTGGAGATCTTCAAGACCCGCTTGGATGCAGTCCTGTGCCAGGTGCTCTAGGGGGGTTGGACTAGATGACCTCTAGAAGTCCCTTCCAACCTTAGGCACTCTATGATTAAGTAGAAGACACAAACCCAAAATAATATGACTTCTACAACTGGTCAAAGATTTTCTTTCAGACATAAGTTTAACAAAAACTTGATACTTTGACAAAATGGTATCAAATAATTAACCTATGATACTTATAGAAATTTTAAATCTCTTGAATACAGAAGTGTTTCTACACATTTCTTCTGAACAGAAAAGATTTCATTGAGTAAAACTCACACTGAACTTTCTGAGCATTCTC
>JAUBNY010000919.1:2585197-2596160 GCA_032275445.1 Crypturellus soui
TCCTTCCTTCCTTCCTTCCTTCCTTCCTTCCTTCCTTCCTTCCTTCCTTCCTTATCTCTCTCTTTCTCTCTTCCTTTCTCTCTTCCTCTCTTTCTTGCTCTCTTTCTCTCCTTCTTTCTTTCTTAATGAGCCCTGGTCTATGTTCTACTGGTCTGCACCTGATATAAGGAACCAGGAGAGAGATGGCAATGCTGGCTGGACCCCTGGGTTACCAACCACCAGAGCCTTCTTTAAGGGCAGCTCAGAGCTCCCATGAGTCTGTGCTGTGGGACTTGCCATTTCTAACTCCTTCCTTCTCCGTGATCCAACATGATTCTCAATGTTACTCAAGAGGTTGTTTTATTCAAGTCAATTTTCAAGACTCTGAAAAGAGTCTTGAGAAACAAAGTCCTGCTAAATGCACCTTTAGAAGGGAAATATACACTAAGAACCTCCACATCTGATGCTGGTACTTGTGCAATACTGGAGGCATCAATATTTACTTTTTTTTTTTTTAAAGTATCAACATTTACCCTTTTTAAACCACTGAGAAGTCTTGGCCTCATTCTGCTCAGGTGAGAACAATTTTATGCGCCAGCATCGAGACTGCATAGACGTAGGCGGAACCTGCAGGGATGAAAATCTCCTGGATTCAAGCAGGGCTCTGCCTGAGGATGGTCATCATATCTTGTTCTCAGTTCAGAATTTGTTTCTTAAAAAATCAAAACCAGTGACTTAATAAAACCCAGCAATTTGGCATGCTTGGTCATTTGGGTGAAAGTCGAGGAAAATTTTGATGCAATATATTTCAGATCAGGTGAAAAAATGATGAATGGTTTACCTATTGTGACTGTGAAATACCCATTTAAATGTCATTCCTCTGGCTGCCTGCTTTTCTTTGTGACACGAATAGTTTCCCGCTCAGTTCAATCCGGATCCTTCACTACTATGCTTACTAAATAATGTTAATGCATGCTAATGTATATAAAGGGATGTGTGTGTATTTAAAATTCCTTTGAACTTGCCTTGACAAATAAATAATAAAGGGAATAAAGAAAATGCTAGTGCTGTACAAAGTCCTTAGCGTTTTGTGGAAAACAGAATCCAAGCTATTCAAAATTTCATGCTCTGATAGATCAATTTTTTAAAATATATATTATTAATCTTTTTAAAATTTGCTGGAACTTTTATATCCTACTTAAATTGCTTGGATGCTGTACTATTTCAGGATTTTTTTGTGAATCATTCCTGATTTGCAGTGATATAGAAACTGAATCAGAACATGGCCTCTAATCACTGCTGCATTTCACATTTTGAGCAGAGCTGGTTTCTTAGTGGGAATCATGAAGCAGAAGTTACAGGTAGAATTTTCTGTAGAGTCACTGTACAATTTTCTCTCTGGATCCAACCATATATTTGAAAATCGGTTGATCTTCCATTTCTGTCTCTTCCAGGACAATTCACCATACAGTCTCCTTTCTCAAATGATAGGATGTGACTCACCTCATCTCATTCAGCTTTCTGAAAGAGATGGGTTAGTCGGAGCCGGTCATCTTTAACTCTGTAGTTTAGAAAAATGCTAGTTAGAGACAGGCGCTATCTGAAGAGCACTACTCTGAATGACTTGTAACAGGATGTGTTGAGCCTGGTGATTTAGTGAGCCTGTTGATTTCCCTCCATTCATTATAAAAAAATATAACTAGAACAAAAACCAGTGTCTTACATATTATACATTGAACTGTTATGTGACTGCTGCTATTGAGAGAATTCACACCCTATATACCTGATATTTCAGCACTATATTGATGCATATGAAACTACAAATGAACTGTTTGCAAGAGAGATGTTTGGGACATCAGTGACACCTTCCCTTCCATGAAAGACATTTTAAATGGCTATTCCAACCTCAAAGTCCTCCTGTAGGGTAGCAGAGCAAGCAGCTTTCCATTGGTTTTATAAATCAGGAAGAAGGAAACGTGTGAAGGTGTGAGGCCAAGACCGCACAGAAAACTAGCAGCAAAACCAAGTCATGAAACTGAAAGTCCCACCCAGCCATTAAATTCTCTCCAAAGCATTCAGATGAGTTCTGTGCTTATTTTTTTCAGCCAAAAGACAGTTATATTCTCTGCATATTCACTTCCAATTTCTTCATATTTTATCAGTTTAGTGTCTCCTTTTTTATGTATTTTCCCCCAGTTTCATTCTTATGATTGAAAAAAAATATAATTTAAATCGCCACCAAACAAAGACAGTCACAACTAATGAGATTTACTATGCATTATATTATAATGTGACTAGCTTTAGGAGGAAGGAATGTAGGGTAAAACATAGTATTCTGTCGGCAGGACATTTTTCTCCATGTTCCTCAAATGTGTCTGAACATATCATGATTTAAATAAAAAGAAAATCCTCCACATCATAATTGAAATTTCTATTTATTAATAAGTGGTGCAGTTTTTAAAGACAGAACATAAAAAAATCAGTTAAGAAGAACTGTTTGCATAATATATTGAAATAAACATATTAAAGTTGTTCAAATATTGGACAGTGCCAGAATATAAATTACACATACAGTTTAAAAATTACAATAAATAATATTATAAAGAGCACTAAAGGCCACTTGTATAAAAGTTGTGTTCCCTTGTCAGCCAGAATCTGAAAAGCATCTTTGTAGCATGGAGAAAATTTCAGTGAGCAAGGCACAAATACTAGTAATAATAAGATGCCATAACTAGAAAACAAAATGCAGTTGTCTATGTAACCTTCAGGCTTAGCATATTCTTGAGGATGGAAATAGGATCCTGCTTTCGTTGTTTTGCTTTGCTCAGCTTCAGCAAGAAGCTACTAAAAATGTATTTGGGAAAGCCTAAATAATCAGAAGCAATAGCAATATCCAAAGCCTTCATTTCTTGAGGTTGCCCAACTAAAGACACTTGAAAATGACCCTTTTTTCTTCCTTGCCCCTGAAAGTGGTGAGGAACACCCATGTTCAGCTGGGCTTCTGAAAAAATGGAACCGCTCCAAATTAACGTAGTGCTGTGGAAAATTTAGTATGTGGCTCTTGGGCTTCTAGAGCTTAGCAGAGAGGGCCATGGTGTGTAGGGAATCAAGATCCAGCTCTTCTTCATGTGCTTGGCACTAAGTGGGGCAAATTCAGTTCTTGCATAAGCAGATGTGACACCCCTGCAAAAGCTGAGCTCTCAGTGAGGCTGAATTTGCTCCTTAATCTGCATTTTCTGATTGATTTAGGCTCTGATGCTGCAAACTGATGGGACCACGTTACTCTCCTGAAGGCCACAAGTCAGCGGCCCCTCTACACACAGGTTCAGGTGGGAATTAGTTTGAGGTACTACAGGGCCACAATTTGAAGCACAAAGAATTGAAACTATTTCCACTCAGAACCTTGACAATGCAGCAAAGCTACAGATTAGAGCAGAGCAAATAATATACCCAAAGTCAATTCAGGGACAGATTCCATCAACCTCTCCATATGTTCAAGTTCAGGAAAAAGCCAAGGCAAGGACAATATTCATTATTTCACTTGATTTTTCTTAAAGGAGCAGCTCCAGTAGTGGAGCATAAGTAATATTTTATATAACTGCATACTCCTGTTTGAGATCCACTTCTGCAAAATGTGAAATTTTGATTCTCTCAATTTTTGCTTGCTCATATTTAAAAAGCATTTTTGAAGGGGCCAGACTCAGCTGAAGTAAGTGGGAATGGCAGATTCCTGACATATAAGGAAAATGAAGCAGGCTTTTGGTACACACACACACATATTTGATTTCCGAGTAGATGTGGTGGTGTTAAAATCTCATATAGGGTGTTTTCATTCAATTTTCATATAAGGATTAGATCTTGAGTTGCCACAGTCATGTATTACTATATTATAGAAATTATATGTGCAACACAAAGTGCTGCTGCAGGTGCAATGCAGATATTTCCAATAATCACGACCAGATTTTTTTTTCAGCATGTCAAATTATAATGAATTATGTTTTTGTCAGCTATTTTTGTTCTCTTTCCATTCTGACCTGAAGCTGCACCAAGTCCAGAGTGTCTTTCAGCTATTTTGTCAATTAAAGTAATTACTGTCATTGTACCTCATGTCATCATAGTCTCTGTCTCCAAACAGAACAGCTGTATAGACTCAGCCCAGTTTTCAAAGAGTGTAATTGGTATGTCTTATTGACTCAAGGTACTGAAGCAATTTGTTCTTTCTGAAGATCTGGCCCAGAAAAGCAAATCATTATTATAGGTAAAGCTGGCTCTTTAAAATGAGAATAAATAAAGAAGATGAAAGTAATACCTGTGTCTGGAAAGGAATAGAAGCTCCCCGAGGGGAGTAATTGTCACGAGATGTCAACAGTGACGAAGAATCAACAGACACAAAGTTTACTTTAGCGGGCAAACCCCCCAGCCTCCCCCCTAGCAGCTGGGTTCCACGGCTGCACCTTGGATGCATGGGCTGGGGGTGGGAGCCCTCTCACTGCCTGGGCATCTCTAAGCAAGTTACTCTCTGCTCCCTTTCCAGTCAGTAGCAAGCTGGTCATTACAGATAATGGAGTTAAAGGTGTGAATAATCTCATCATAAAGCAGAAATATGCTCTGGTTCAGCTGATTTGTACCCACTGCTCACTGACTGAACTGATTAGTTTTCTGCCAGCTCTAATGAGTGCATAGCCACCTAGCTTAACATCACACGGACCCTTCCTGGACACCTAGAGAGAGATCAGATTAATCCTGCATATGATATTGACAGGCTGTTTTCACTAAATGTAGAGATAGCACATTCCCACTGCAATGGCGAGGTCTTAGCTCCATTTCCTCACTGTGTCCAGTGTGCTGGATTGCTTCCCTACATTCACTCAAAACAGAAGGCAATTCCAATGCAAGATGTTTGGCTGACACTTTGAGAGAATACTTATCCCTCTGTTGCTCAGGGACAGATTTGGTGAGCATGTGACTTATTTATTTGTACACTGATGTTAAATATGGCACACACACGTAGGTCTGGATCAGGACATTTCCAAGTAGGCCAGACCTTGGCAGCATCCAGTGTTGTGTAACTACCGGTGAAGAGAATCGTAATACTTTGCACATCTGAGGAGCTCAAAGTGCTTGGCAAATGTTAGTGAATTGAGCCTCATGACCTCCTTGTGAGGTAGGGAATTGTAACTCCCAATTTACAGATTGGGAAACTGAGGCACAGCTAAATTATACAGCTCACTTAACACCACATGACTTAATAAAAGAGCTGGGAGTACAAACTTACAATTTCCCTACACTGATCAACCTTATTTAGAACAGAAATATAGTTGGGCCCTAGAAGAAACAAGTGGGCCTAGTGGAAGATTTTCTACAGAATACTATTGTAATCACACTTACCAATTTCATAACCATTAGTGGAGCTTTTCAGAATAGTTTGGGGGATTGAGATTTAGATTTTGCAGAAAGGCTAATTCCATGGCTAATTCCTGTAGGCAGCTTTGATCATTTTTAAATTCTGTATGTGAGTTCATGTGCGAAACATTTAGTGTACAAAATCATTCCAGAATGGTCATTTATTTTGACTCAGCTTTTTCCCTGCTTAGAATGTAGGATGCGCTTGGCTAATTTGGATAGAGGTTGATTTACTTACACTGGAATGTACATTCAGATTTATTTCCATAGAGGGATACTGCTCCTGAAACTATTTTGACTTTGCTGCTCTGTTTACAAAATGTAGCAAGGACCATCATATCTTGCCTGTTATCAATCCATCATTATTGTATTGAAGAGTATCAGATAGATATGTATCATAGAAGAATTCAGCTGTACCATTTATATAGGGTAAAGTCATGCAAACCATGCTCAAAACTAAGCTCCTTAGTTTTGGTAGCATGAAAAAAACTGCATCAGTAAATTGTATGAAATGGTGCAGAATGACTACCACTAATATCACATGCATCTTATGCAGCCATTGGTGTTTCGAACTAGTAAGCTTTGGGTGTACAGTAAGTGAGATATACAAAGTATGCTTACATTACATGGAGGAGTCAGCCCGTGACTGCTCCACAAACACTTTTAAACTGGCTTATTTGACGGGGTCCATATTGAATCTGAAATGCCATCCCCTGTTGAAGACAAAGGCATGGAGCCACTTGGTGTAAAAGGATCCGTGTCTGTGTCCGTCTCGCCCTCTGCCAGGTAACGCTTCTCTCTCATCCATGCGGATCCCCCATTTGGGCCAAAAGGGAAGTCGTCTTTGTCTTGGGAGATACTGAAGCCACTCGGGGAGCGCTCAAGTTCCTCGTGGTTGACAGAGAGAAGGGATAACGGAGTATCGCTGTCTCTTGTAAAGCTCCTCCTCTGCCTTGGAGACACCTTATCTGAGTAAGGGCTCTGCAAGTCCCCTTGGGAGTGGTAGCTAACCTGGGAGTCCATTAATGTAAATATAGGCAAAACTGTTGGCCTTTCTGCATATGAAGTTGAGGAAGGTGTGGCCTGCGCTTTGCCAGAGTTTTGCCCACCTATTGATAAAGGTTGTGAACGAGTCGTGTGACCGTGTGCTGAGAAACCGTAAGGACTTACTTTGTTGACTGGAACCTGCTGGAAGTTATGAGGATTTTCGTGAGTACACTGCTCAGTGTATTTATATATTATTGTTTTTAATTCAGAATATTTGTTTTCTTCTCTCTTCTCCTTTGCAGAAGAAACAGTATCTTTCAATGGACTTATCTCAGCGACTTGTATTTGCAGCTGTTCCATATGATGCATATGCATATCAACAAGAAAATCCAGTTTCTTCCCCATGTCATTAACCTGAAAAATACCAACGTTATGACTTGTCACAAGTCAGTTATTCAATGAGAAAGTCAACACTTTAATAGTTACACTGCTAGGAATGGTGCTGCCAAGGCCGTTGTTCATAAAGGCACCTGCAGGGTCATCATGACTTTCGCTTGGAACAAGCTGGACCACAGTGGATGACAGTTTACACAGCCCAGGGATATTCCAAAGAGAGTCTTCAGCATTATGGACAAAGTTATCATAATATACTGCAGCAAGCTATTACCAAAGGACAACAGATGGAATTATCTTTGCATGCTGACCTACACTCTTAACAGTGCCTACATGTCAGGGTTAAACATGAGGATTCATTTCCTTGTTCTTTGAGGTAGCTATTTGTGCCTGAATGCTTGCATTCATGAAAGAAACTGATGCCAATTAATGTTCCGTCTTATTTAATTATGTATTTAGAAGTAAGAGTGACTTGATTATTTGGATAACTGTTAGAGTTGCATAAAGAGGGCTCAGAAACACCTGAGGAGTGATTATTTTGGAGCATTAGACCCGGCAAAAGGCAACGACCTGCTCACTGTGAAACACCAGACAGGATGCGCATGAGTTTAAGGAAACTAAAAAAGGTCACACATGAACATCACGTTTAGGGTCTTCCCAGCATATACAATATTGCTTCATAGGTTTCAATAAGCACACTTCCCAGTTAAGTAGAACTCTCATGGCAAATTATTGACATGATTTTTTATGATCATTAATGTAATGTCTCTGTGACTCTTGATCACTTAGGAGTACCAATCTGACTGGGTTAAACAAAAAGTCATATTGAATTTATGTCAGCTTTAGCTTTTATACTGTTTTGGTTTTGGCTGATGGAGCCTTATTCTATCTGGTTCAACATAAAGTTAGATGTATGGATAGACAATATTTGATTCAGTTTAAAGCTGATGGTAGAAACTCAGTGTTTGTTTTTCCAATCAAATTCAAGTGGCTTTACACCAGAACAAAACCTGATATGTGGTAACAGCGTTTTGCATTTGATGTAGGCATATATAAAATCAGATATCTGTAAACTCACATAAATGCCTCAATTTATTTATCAGGAAATGACGTACCTGACGTTCAACTTTAACAAACTTGCCCATCATACTTTGGTCTTCAGTATCTGCTGTAGATGCTTTGGCTACATACGGATCATTTCTATAAAGAATTAAAAACTCTATTAGTGTTTCCATTTTCCTTGTATCATGACGAGTAATACATATAAGAAACCAGAAATAACACTTTGGAACAATATTAGTATAGCACACAACAGCCTCTTAGACAAGATTGGATGTAATTATTTATTGCATGAGTTGGATAAATAGCAAAACACACTACATATTTCTAAAAAAATTACAAAAAATGCTGATTTTTAATTTAAAATTATTTTGTGTTTCAGACTAGCGTAAAGCAACTAACACAAAGCAAGAGCAAACAGAAAGATCAAAATTCCAGTGAAATTAACCTCAGACTTGTTCGAATAATGCCAGGCTTATGAAAAATTTTGAGACAGTCCAAACTGTTAGACTACAGACAGACATGTATTTTGAAATCCAGTTCCTTTAAATTAGTGTCTTTCAAATTAGTGTCCTACAAAGGCTAGAAAACCTGTTTCTTAGCGTATGTTCCTAACACGACATAGAACAAAGATACCCCAAACCTTTTGTTTTGACAGCTCCAATTCATTCTCCTGACAGAATGAAAATTCATAGCTGTAGATATATCTTACTAAAGTAGAAACTGTAACTGAAATCCTTCACATTTTGCACACTGGCTTATCAATAACAGGCGCTTATGCAAATTTTGCAATCTGCTTCTTTTCCCCAATGATCATCGTCTCTTCCATACATATAAAGCTCTGTTCTCATATTTACATGCTTTGAGATTTTTCACTGAGTAGGATGAACCAAACAGAGCCCACAACATATTTTCTGCAGGGTTAGAGCTGTTCTGAGCAACAGTAACAGCTTTGGCAACAGATTGTGGATGGCTTTGTACCTGTGGTTCTTTAGAAGGTATTTATCGGCAGACTGATACTTGCAAGTAAGAGAAAAAATGCTATTTATTTTTGAAGTCTTGCTACTAACAATGCAGCAATAACATGCTGCCACTTTCATGCCCAGAAACCTGTCAGTGTAGTTTATTTGCAGTAATTCTCATCCGTCATTGCTTTAAAAACAATATTATTAAAACTCAGTGCTTGCCATTTTGAGGAAGCTATAACAAAACTTCTTTTTTTTTCCAGTTTAGGAGATAACTGTTCATGATTTAGATAAATTGAGTTTTTAATTTTCAGCAGCTGAATGTTCAAAAATTCAGCAAATCAGAATCAAATATACATACTTCATACATAATCAGATTTGCAAACCACAGAGAAGCCGAGCTAGATGATTAAGACATCAATTACATTTAAATTTCCATCATAGATTGTTCTTAGGGAAGGTAGTTTTATTCTGGTTCAACATTTACATCATTACTATAATACTGTACTGGCTGGCTGAATGAAAAAGCTTATTTGGAGGTATGAAAGAACATTTTATTTTTGTTTTGGTCTGTGCAAAATGCTAAGCAGAATAATTTCACCTGGGAGACTGTTGTGAAGGGTAAGAAAAAGCTCCTCCCTTTTGGGATTTCTTATGCTTGGGAGTAGATGGAGGTCCAGGTGTAAAAATCATATCTACTCTGAAAAAAAAAGAAAAGTGTAGAACGTGATGCAGGTGTTTAAAACCATCTCTAAATGCTATTACAGAACAGAGACTGTTACTCGTCTCTGCAGCAATCAATAGCAAAATGGAAAATGCAAACATGTAGGTTTTGGTAATATGCTGAGGGTCACGGCATGGTTGTTCTGCTCTGGGTCCACCACAAGTACATTGGATGATTATGGTCATCTAAGCAGCCCCCTGATTTCTAACTTTGACATTTGAAACACAAGACTTTATTAAAAGGGACTTAGATTAGTGGGATGATTGTAAATCCTAATGTGGTAAATCTCCAATAACAGTTACTCCCAACAACATCAGGAGGGCCCCGTTGGATTTTACGCTGGATAACGATGATCAGGATTTACCCCAAGGCTGCAAGTCCAGACACTATGTATCTATACAGATTATATCTAAACACAACAGCTACCCTTTTCTACAGCTAGCCCAAACCAACTATATATTTTCCCATTTTCTGGAGGACTCTTACCTTGTCTGAAGGTATTTTATTCTGGACAGCATATCAAGATGCCCTGCTGAGTATTGCTCTATCACATCCTTTACATCATAAGGCCTCAAAGTCTCCTTGAATTTTTTTTTATAGAGACGAAACTGTAGTATTCTGCGTAATAAACAGAATAATTGGTAACTAACTCCTTGCATCAGTTCCACTGCAATTATTTGTGACTTTATAGAAAATTGAAAATATATTCTGGATTTTTGGAAATTAAATATGTTATCTCCATACAAAGTAATCAGTTATAAGCAGTGAATCTGTAACATCAGTGACTCTGTAAGATCATACCATTTTTCTAAACACATTTTTTTTTCATAATTGATAGGCTATTTTTTTCTCTAAAAATATACAAACATTACATTGCTTTCTCAGCTCTATCACCATAACTGGACATCATTCAAAGCTACAATACAGCGCAATGCAACACAAATTATTGGCAGTTTTAAAACAAAGCTACAATTCAGCCTATTCTAATACTAATTTATAGCATAGATAGTGCCAAAGTATTTCAGCTTGGTTTTCATTTTTGAACCTAGAGAAAGTTTTGAATAGTAAATGTTAATTACTTAGAAATGTGGATGTTAATAAATCAATCGTTCAAGTTGCAGGGGCAAAGAAAAGCGTCCTTGAAAAAAAAAAGCAAAATAGCATTATTAATTCATCCTAATAACTAATTATACAGCTCTCATGATAAAATTCAGTGCATGGGAGAGCATTTGAAAACTGCTTTGTTTCTTGTTTCTGTTCTATTATTTTTATATATTAGCTCACACTGTTATATGTTGGGGTACAAATAAATACACCTAACAAATGAAAAATACGTATGTGTAAAGAATGAAAATTCTTTTATTTGTGTCTTAGGATTGGGATTTGAAGATGTGCTTCATTTTCTTATGTTTGAATTGTGCAGTTGTTGTGGACTACTACAGTTCTGGCTTTT
>JAUBNY010000919.1:2596260-2609642 GCA_032275445.1 Crypturellus soui
TTGGGATTTGAAGATGTGCTTCATTTTCTTATGTTTGAATTGTGCAGTTGTTGTGGACTACTACAGTTCTGGCTTTTTTTTTTATTCATAGTATAAGATATTTAAAAAAAAACTTTTTAAAATATATAGAAGTAGTCATTTGACAAAGGCAATTCCCATTTTTTAACAGGTTTTCTGCTCTTTAATGCTGTTGCTCATAAAGCTCTTGGTATTCAAAATTTAAAAATGTAACCTACGCCAATTCTTGACCAACTAGATAACAATAGGCCTATACTAAAAAAGGAAAAAAGAAAAAGAATTTGGGTTCGAAGAACTCCTTGATCATGATCCTGGAACCTCATTAAGAGGTTTCATCTGAAAGAATTACTTCTTTTTAGTGTCTGGGTTGACAAGACAAAAAATAACTTAGCTCATGATTGAATTTACAGGAAAATTACATGAACCAATTTGATTTGCACAGGATGTGGGAGAGGATGTTTTGCAAAAGTGATAACAGCCTGCTTTGCTGAGGCGGGGCTGGAAAAGGGGACGGATGTAAATTCTGTGTCAGAAACCAAGCGGGTATTAGAAAAGAGGAAGCCAAGAATTATGTAGAGAGCTGGGAGGAAGAAACTATGGGTGCGTATCAGGAGCAGAGCCTCTGGAACGCTGCTTTCAGCACGCTTGAAAAAGTTTATAACAATTGGTTCTCCTGAACACAGCTGGACAAAAAAAACAGGAGAAAACCATTCTAAATTTTATTTTATTTATAAATGTCACTCAGGGAACTTAGTCTTGGATCACTGATGAAAAGGATGAGATCAAGAGAAATAACATCACATTTATGCATTATATTATTACATATTATCCAGTCCTTTATTCAAACCAGTCCCCAGTTATGAGTCAATAAACTGTAAGCTCTGATGAGGAGAAAATGGTCTTACAAATAACTGCCTATTTTGAAATAAAGACTACCTGCACAGCATTTTCCTTTCTTCTCAGCCATTTCCCAGTTAGTGCAAGGTAAGTTAATGCTGGAGAATAGAAGACTGACCTTTCCACATTTTCAGATTTAAACCACAAAGGAACTTGTTGGCATGACAGAGCAACCATGAAAAAATAAAGGTTAAAATATATTCTCAAATTGCAAATTTCAAATTGTCTAGTTCAGACCTGGTAATGCAAAACTTAATCTGTTACACCAGGAATTAAAAGTGTTATAGACAGCAAGAACCCACTCCTAAATGGGGAGAAGGGCAGTTTGCCCTTGCAGGGACTGTGAACATATGCAACCATAGCCAGGGGTAAAGCAGCATCGGTCCATATGTTTGTGGCTGATTTAAGGACATAGGTAAGTTAGCCAGGGTGCAGAATCAACTTCCTGAGGCTCTTCCAAGACAAAGAAGAAAACTCTATAAATTCTGGTCCATTCCAGATTTGTGATCTTTCACTTGGAAACTGTAACTCCCTGGCAAAAACATAACAACTGCCAGATTTAATAACATTCCCAACGAAAGGAGAGCATTTTCTAGTGGGGACAGTTTGAGGGAGAAGAGCAAAGACAATTCTGAGTGGATGAATAACAGTGTCAATAAACAAATTTCATGTGCTTGACACACTAAGTGCATTACCAAGCTTTATTAGGATTTTTTTAGCCTTAGGGAATATCCCTTGTGATCCCAAACTAGAGGTGGCACATGTCATAGGCTGAAGACTGCCTTGAGTTCTCATCTCTCAATTGTGATCTCAGCATTTATTAAAATATGAAAGTTAAAAAATACATTGTATACTCATACAGTTGTAAATAAAAAAGACTTGAGTCAGCTGAAAGTTTACTTCTAAGTGAAAATTCCTACCTTACATAAATGCTACAGTCAGTAAGCTGGGTAAGATACTTTATTCGCAGCATATTTTAATAATAAACTGTATACAATATTATTTCATAAGAATGTGTTTAGATATTTTCTTGTGCAAATATCATTATCAGTGTTACTGAAAGACATTTTGCTTTCCGCATATTTTGCAACAGGACTTTAACAAGGTGTGAATATCAACATATTTATAATATAATCTCTTGTATTAAAAAAAAACATTATTAGTGATAAGAAATTGCATAAAATTGTGTTTGTGATTTCGTGAAACACCAGCTTTCAAAGACAAAGTGAGTAGAGAGGACATTTACCTGACAGCTCGGATGGCCGTCTTGAACGTGGGGATCATATCTTCCATGAGGAACTCATTGCTGTCACCTCTATCTTCTGCCATGGGTTCCCCCGTTCCCGCATCTGCAAAGCAGGCCAAAAAGAAGTGTGATCATCTGACCACAGGATCATCAGAGGGAGCTGCATTTTACTAAAGCATTATGTAAACAAAATGTATTTTAGAAAGGGAGTATCTATAGCAGTTTCTTCTTGCTCTACTCAGCTCTTGCATTTAAAATTCTGCGAGCACAGGTATAAGACACATTATCTGAGGGAACTCCTCTCAAATTCCAGGCACTTTCTAAATACTGGGATCTTTCCTTCTTTTCAAATATATTTAAAGCTCCTGGTTTTAGGAGCTTATACAATTATTTACCAAAATTGTCTTATGTAAGGCTGAAAAAAGTCAACTTCTTGGCATAGGTGAAGACACCCAAGCGCCCTGTGAGGACAGCCAGCCCCCGTCCATGGTAGCACACCTCACACTCCTGAGGCTGTTCTCTGGCACAGGCATCAGCTGGCACAATAAAGGAAAAATTGCTATTTAGACCATTGTTGGACAAAAATAGGGAAATGGGTGTCTAGGGATGCTGAGAAGAGAAATGCCCTGTGATGCTGCGTGGACATTCATGGGGCAGCTGCCTCAGGGAGAGCAGGAGGGAAATCAGCCAGGGAAGCAAATAAATTCAAATAAGCTGATTCCATCTATAGCAAATCGATTGCTGTTTTTTGGAAGGCCATTGACTTATTTCAAGCATTGTTTTGCTTGGAATCCAGCATTCATTTTCTGGAACCTTCCCAAATGTGCCAGGAACAAGCCATTCTTGGCCCAGAAAGTTGCAAATCTTCAACAAAAGATGTACAGGAATAAAGTACAATGAGGAGTAAAGGGGATGGATAGAAAGAAATCAACACAGGGCTACCTTCTGAGCTTTGCCAAAAAGCATACGCTTTCATTCGGAATGCAGTGCGAAAACGCTCCTTATTATTCAAGCCAACATTCTTAGGCTCTTTTGAAGGACTTTCTTCAATGGCATCTACATTCAGAGGGGTAAATAGCTTTCCTTTAGTATTGGTACCACGAACCCGATCCAAGAGACCCAGCTTTTGGCTACAAAATAAGCAAAAGTAATCATTTTCCTCCTTTGTACAATTGTAACTTGTTTTCATGATGCTTTGAGTACACAAGAGGCTAAATAAATGTTTTGTACATAAGGACACTGCTGGGGCTACCATAATACATCAATGTCTTTGTAAATACTAAGCTTCACAGATGATTAACTACCTTTTAGGAGTACTTTTTTATCAATGTTAAAAATGTTACCAGAGAGTCTTGCTATCTTCTCTGTATAACACATAAGTGCTTCTGCTCCTATAGAATGTCAGAAGCATTACATTTATCATTAAGACAAGAAACAGCACTATTTAGACACTTATATTGTCTAATGATAAGAATGCTTGGCCCTCTCGGTTCATTGCTTTAAGTATTGGGTTCATGGCAGGCTATTAAATGAATAACTCATGTGCATAGCCAGGAGCAAAAGAAACTTAGATGTGCTATGGACCAAACAAACTACAAGCAAAACACTGGAAAGGCATCACCAAGCAATTATTACAAGATAGAACAGGTTGCCCAGTTCTTGCCACTCTTCAATTTCATCCTTCTCTCACTAGACTAGCAATTGAGGTGAACCAAGCACATTGTGATATAGTGGTGTATTTGTTCCTCTGATGATTCCTTGCACTGTCTTCTTACAGATTTAGTGAGCAAAGACACTTCTCCTTCAGTGACAAAACGTATCTAGAATCTCCCTGTCTGCATCTACCTATCTCAGCAGCATCAGCAACTCTTCTTACAGCTTGATGACCATAACCATCTTAGGGGCAATTATGAATACCACTGAAAGCAGTAGCACAAAAGCAATTTGCTAGTGATCGAATCAACTTAAATATGCTCCGAAGACTTTGTAGGAGAAGGATGGTATAAGTATTTGATTTACTTTCTCTTTTTATTACTTTAGTACTTGCTTACCGCACATTTGTTAAAAACTGTGGAGCTAAGGGAGGGGAAAAAAGTCTGCCTTTAAATCATTCCTAGATATTACAGTGTGGCACAGCTTTAGATAGAGATGAATTGAGTGCAAACAATCTAGAGAAGCTTCTGAGGTGGAGAGAGGGACAAGCAGATTATGGCTGAGAGAAGAAGTCAACACAGCTGGCATATTTTTGAGCAGCACAGGAGACCTGCTGCAAAATTCATTCCTGCTGCAAAAAGGAACAAAATTCAGTGGTGACCAGAAGAAGGTTTTAACTGTATCTGAAGTTGAAGCCACTAAACTTGCTGTTGGGGAAAAGCAAAGCTGGAGCCCTTGTTAGTGAAGGGTCTAACTCACAGAACTACCTGATCTCTATTGAAGCAGCTGTCTTATTGGATGGTTTTTGTATTTTAATGACATGTGTCTTTGGAAGCTTTCTATTACTGTTAAACTTCTTTGAAAGAAACAGGTATTTCTCTCTCAGATCTCTGTCTGCTACAGTACCCCACTGCAGTAGAAGTCTCTAAGACATTCCTCTTATAATGACAAATGTGAGATGGATTTAAAGAGACATATGATGACTTTGCAACTTTCAAAGCAGGAGTAATCCTAACAAGAATACGACTTGGCTTAAGAATTGTAGATCACAGCTGTTGCAAGTCTTTTATATATCATTGCCAAGACTGAAGCTGGTGACGTGAGGATCAAACTAATATGTCTTTCAGTGAAGAATGACGCATGAAGGGTCCCAACAAGATAGGGATGATCTTGTGACCTATTTTCAACATAACTACCACTTCCCTAAACTTTAAGAGATCTTGTTTGAGAGCAGTGGTGCTTTTTGAAGCAAAGAATTTGTTTTGACTCCATCATACTTCCGTGAAATTAGTTTTTTTGTAAAATTCAGATAATATATGTAGGAAAAATACATAAAGAAGCTAAACTGTAAGCTTTCAAAGGGTATGAAGTAATGATGAATACAACTAGTGATCTGAATGACTTATGCATGACTTTTTGTGCATAAAACAGGGAAACCAAATTGTAATGTCTCACTAGTAATGAGAGCAAACTTTGAAGGAATTAATTTTGTTAAGGATTGCCAAGAAGCATATGACATCATGACAGGATTTTAATTTAAAGGAAGGCACAAAAATATCTAGTTGAGTGACAACAGAGTCAGCCAAGCAATGTAAACTTCTGGGGCCCCAAATGTCAGAGTGAGCTTGTGAGGTTTCCAGTGTGAAAAAATGTCAGAGCAATGAAGCATTCTTGCCAAGGGCGTAATCTCTGTAGACCAAAAGAGTCTGTAAAATAAGTTACAAGGTGGAATAAACTGAAATAATTTTAGGATAAGAAAGTCTGTTCTGCTGTAATAAAATAAAACACAGTTTCCTCCAGGTTTAAAAATTTGTATATGCAACAGGCTTGTTGCATCAGCTTTTCCTCATGAGAGAATTAACAAGTCACCAGTGATAGGTGAATGTCAGATTTTTTTTTTTAGAAGTGTATCCAACACCTCCTAAGTAAGGAGGATATATTAGGATTTCAAGACCTAATATCTTGAGCCAAGAGCTTTCAGAAAGACTTTGCAGACTGATAAGGAAGCTTCTATAAGGATGAAATCTAGCCTAAAACTTGAATTTTGTTTAAAGGTGGGACATGCTCACCCACAATCCATTAGTTTAGGATAATCTGTTAAATCTCACAAGATTTGGTTTAGTCACAGTATGGAAACGTGCTAATAGGAAGAATATGTTTAAGGCATAGAGCCAGAAAGCTGAAGAAGTAGAAAAACAGTGACATAGAGGTTTCCTATTGCTTATTTATAACTGTATATAATGGAAGAATGTATATAATGGAAGAAGACAGTTGTCATTACACATGGCCTCTGACTCTTCCCCCAGGAACTTTCTGGAGCACATAGCTTCAAATGAAATTAATGCACATTAGGCTGTGGGATTTTCTATCAGTGGAGGCATAGTGATTTTGAGGTGCGCTAATTAGCTGATGGAAGAAAACTAACTTAGGAAGATCCTGCAAGGAACATAAGCTGAAATCAGAGGCTGTATCTGTCAAAATTTGCCCCTTGAAATCCCTATAGGAAGTGCTTTCCTTACCATAGGACAAGAAGGCAGTGCAAGGATCTATAAAAGCCAGATCAACAACAAAAATGATCTGTGGACAGCACAGAGAATTCAAAACATTCACCTGATCACTTATTTCAACAAAATGCCAGGAATCTTTGCCACATAGCGATTTCAGAAAATGAATCATGAGATTTGATATGGTCCCAGATTTCATATGCCCTTTGAAAAGCAAAATAGATTGAAATATTCCTCAGCATTCATCACAAAAGACCACTTATCTGCTGCAGTGTTTCCCATTGTATATATAGTCACAGTGTTTGCTTTTTTTGAAAAATGTATTTACTTTTTTTTTGGAAGGTGATTAATATTAATCCCAAGCAAAAAAAAAAAAGTCTTTCTAGGGCAATTTTTTGCTTTGGTAAGTATTACTTCAGAAAAATAATTGGAACCATTTGTTGCTCCAGCATATTAGGTTTAGGAGCTGGAATTTATATTGTCTTTCTTAAGCTGTCCAAAAAGTTAGTGTCATATCCAAGACTGTTCTCTAGATTCTGTTTTTTTAAGTCAACGGGGAGTTGGCAACCTGCAGAGTGCATTTCAGACCTGTTTTTGTTTGGGATGACTTGCCAGCTGGGAGAACTTGTCTCTCATTATTGACTAGAAAGGGATCTAAATTTAAAAAATAATAAAGAAGGCCACTAACTAAGCTAAAGATACTTGAAATGAATCATATCTCATTAACTGAATGTTGGTAATTAATCCCCAAAGTACCACCAGACTCATAATAGCATGTTTATACAAGAAATATAGAACTTCTTGTTTGAATCCAGGCAGCCAGAGCAGTAGAATGATTAGGAAATCACTCATGAGCTTCATTTGAAAAATACAACAATATACTGTATACAAACCCAATTTTTTTTCACAGACAAATAGCTAGCTTTCATCAGAGAAACAAAGGACTTCTTTAGTTTCTCTTTGAAGGGATTAAGTCTGGGTCTGCTGGGGTTTTTGTTTTCTTCCCCCTTTTGTCTTTTATTTCTTTTTTTGAAGAGTAAGGAAACATTTGTTTTCATGACACAGTCTCCTTAGTAAAACAGCATGCGCATGGCTCAGTCTCAGAGTATGAAGCATGCGCAGATCACATCATCCTCCATGAAGAGTGGCTAGGACAGCGGTTCCCACCCATGGGCTCATGTGCTGCCACTTGTGTTTCAGGATCCTCTTGTCAATATTAGTGACCCTCGCTCTCCTTGGGATGGTGATCCCTCTTCACTCAGCTTTTTTTTTACATTCAGAAGAGCATAATTCCTGATTTCCAGTGCAATTCTAGAAATTGAAAGGACTTCATGCCTCCCCAAAATGCTTCTAAGGGTGCAGAGTTGTTTCTCTGGCCAATTTGGCTATATGATCACTGCTTGCCTCACGTTCCACTGCATCCTCTCTCTTGTGGTGGAATAAAATTTTCCCCCAAATCTGTGTCTTTCAGGTGGAGTCCTTTGGGGATAACTCCATAACTCAGTAGGATGAACAGATAGCCATAAAGAGAGGGAGGCAGGTGCAGTGCAGACTCCGTGGCATGAAGTCTTGATGCTGAATTATTTAGGAATATCTGAGAGAAAAAATTAGTTGCTGGGTGTAGAATGTTGAGGAGGTGCCTGGGATCTGCAGCAGACATTCTGTTCTTGCTCAGTATAAAGAGTGGGAACCACTGAACTAGAAAAACTGGTCCAGAGACAGTCATGCAAGGATATAATGCAGTTACATCCCATCATGCAAACCAGATACCCTCCTCTCTGGGCTTTGCCTACTGCTGAAGTTTCATACACAATTAGTACATGTATGAGAAGAAAAATAAAGAATTAATACTAACAGAGAATCAAATACAGCCCCCTGCCATTTATTTAGCACTTCCACCCTCACAACCAGTGTTAATAATCAGAAAATCCTTCAATGATTTTATGATTGAGCTAATCATTAGATTCCTTTCCTTTTGGTCTTAAGTAACTGAAAGTAAAAGGTAGTCATATTTACTTCAATATATTACTATATTAGGATCTACATTTATTTAGGTTAACTTAGCTTCAGTGAATCACTTTTGAATGAGACTGTCAGAAATATTCTGCTTTGAATTGTTCATCATGGAAATTAACACAAAACTGATGTTATGAGAGCAATGAGTCCTACTGAATATTTAATCTGCAATGAATACATCCAATTGATCTCAAACAGTACATGCGTTTTCTTGATATGTCAGGGAGCATTTGCCTCTCCCAGAGTGCTTCCAGCCTTTTGCCACTCCACCTTCCCTTGTAAGTAAATTAAATAACATTTAATTCTGCCGTGGGGAACTCAGAAAACGTTTAACCTCAGAACAATTGATTGCAACTTCTGGTGAAATAATGCCTTCATTTCAAAGCTACTTTGCACTCTGAATCTTGAGGTTTAAGCTTGCAGGTTTCTAATGTCTGAGCTGAAGCAGTCCTCTTTTAGCCAATAACATTCCTTATTCTCTCGTGGTGCATGTTCTCATTGGTATATAAATGCAGGCATAATTCTATGTCCATTCACATTATTTGCCCAGACATGTGAGCACCTTAGGCTGAACTTTGGTGCACTTCAGAAAGAGAAAACTCCCTCATCCACACTATGTGCTTTTGCCAACCACCCCCCACACCTTTCTTTTTTTTCCAGATACACAGTCTAAAGTGATTGGAAACAGGCAAGAAAAAAGTGTCACATTCAGCCCAATAAACAAATAATCCTAGTTCATTTCTTTCTGACTATAGCATGGATATCCTTTGCCAAATGAAGAAGCCAGTAATGTAAATAGCAAACATGATTTTGACCTACTTTTATTTTTTCTTGGTGAACATATCTCTATGTATCAACCACTGGGGAAGCAAAGCAATTGCAAAGTCAACATCTCTCAATAATTTGGTGTGTGCCAGTCAGCCAGCAAAATATGGAACTTCTCCAGCTGCCCTTCAAAAGCTGAAGAGCTTTGGCTAGGAAAGCTGAGCTGCCTGTGGATGATTTCATGCTACGGGAATGAGGTAAGAATGACAACAATGAGCTAAAGTTGAATGATATGAATTACATGAAGATGTCTGTGTGGAATAAAATGAAATAAAATGCTTGACAATGTAGTCAAAGTATTAGTATTTCCAATTATATGTCTTTCAGATTGCTCAAATGCTACTAATTATTTCTACATTCCTCTTCAGGAAGATAAAGTTCCTGTCCCAGATCATAATTCAGGAAGATATTTAAGATATTTAAGCATGTTCCTAATATTAATGTGATCAAAAGTATCTGCTTGTTTTCTCCTTCTGACACACATTCTTTAAATGAAATTGTAGGGGAGTTGTTCCACTGAACTCAAACAGAAAATTACCTGCATGTATTTCTATTGACAGGGTTAGGACTTTATTTAGATTTAGAAGATCTTATAGAATATTTTTCACCTATAGATTTTTAAATGTTTTGCAGAGTAGGTCAGTATCATTCCCATTCTACTGAAACAAAGAAAAGCACTTGTTTCTAAGAAGATCACTTGCAGAGCCAGACTAGATCCAATGATTTCTGAACAGCAGAACAATTTACTATCTGCAAGATCATGCAACTTCCTTGCTACGCTTAAGAAACTTCTCACTCTCATCTTTTTTTTTTCTTGTGGTTAGATGAAGTACTGTAGCAAAAAAAATAATAATAACAACACAGGCAGAGAATGGCATGCAAGAAATATGAAACGAGAAAGGCTCATTTGTTACTTGAACGTGTATACCTAAGTTTTCTTGTGAGGCTTGATCCAAAGAATGACTCCCTACTAAACATGACATTACTGTAAAGTGAAGAAAAGTTATTAAGATGAGGCATTAATGATTATTCATGAAAATCTCTATGAAAAAGAATGGGAATAGCCTTTCATTGTAGTTCATAGAGTGTGTAAATCAGAGTGGCTTCCCTCTTTGGTCAGATGTATGAAGAAGAAATGCTCACAGTACCATTTTCCAGTTCTGCAAAACATGATTTTATATTCATTATGGTGCTATTACTGTTATCATATGTAAATTCACCCCATTATATGCATAATTTCACAAATACATAATAGAAGGACTAGTACAGGTTCTGCCTTTTAAAGATGTCAAAACATCTTTTTAAAGGCAGACAGATAATATCTATCTTGTGGGAATAGGACACAGGAATACATCACTTTTCTGCATTCACATAATAATAGATCTAGGACTGAACATGCTATCCTGATATCTGTCTCTACAGCTGGACAGTGCTCTGTGCAAAATTAAAAAAATCTGTGCAAGATAAAAATCTGGTGCAAGTCCCTAGGAGAAAGTTCAAAATCCCTAGCTAACCTGCCTGTACATGGAGATGGCTGGAAATTCATACACTAGTTAAAAGTTAACACTAACAACAGTTACTTAAAACAGTTACCTAAAAAATTAGGTCCACAATTCCTTCCTCAAACACAGATATAAAAAGTTGAAAAAGTTGTTTCAAAATAACCAGCATGTCCTTCAAGCAAAGACCCACTCTAAAGGAATCGGAAAATGCAAGTCAGGCAACAAATGTTTGCCAAATGTCGAAACGGCTCCAATGAAAATTAATTTATCTTCTTCATAAATCTTGTTTCTTGGGAGCTAACCTAATGAAAAGGCTTTGCAATGTTTGCAGATAAGCAGCAGCACAAGGACATTCAGATTAAGTGGAAACAGGAAATCCTCCTTTCTCCCTGCAGGTGCAATTGCTATCGACGGCTTCAAGTGCTGGTAGCATACGGTATTGATTAAGCAAAAAGTTGGGGGCACTTCTGCCAAGAAGTTGCTGAACGCCCCGTCAGCGAGGAATGGAAACCACAGCCCCCTGGTCCGGGGACGCGCACAGCTCATGTAGGTGCAGGGAAGACGTCACCGTGTGCACCACGTTTCCTCACTGTCTACATGACCCAGCCCGCTGTCTGACACAAGATCAGTCTGACGTGGTCTTCACATGGTCTCATGTCTTCACAGCTTTCATTTAAAGGAAAGGGAACTTCAGTAAAATTACAGGCTGCTGTAAAGATTAAGTCAAATTTCTACCACCGTTTTTTCCCATAGAGCATTGTTTTTGGACATAGCTTCTTAAACAGTCTTTTCCATTGTCTCTCTTTCCTGTGTCTTCCCAAATAGTCTAAACACAAAGAGCTCAATCTAGCTGTTATTCCGACCAATTCCCAGGTTCTGATTCCAACGTTTGAAGGATCTACCCAAGTTTAATTCTAAAAAAGATGGATGGATATGCTATATAATTTTCTCACTACACTATTAAACCTTGATACCTGCCACTTAAAGCATTATCCATTCTCAATTTTTCCTATAGCCAGGTTTAATTTTAATTTCTAGCTGATCATATTTCCCAAATCCTCTATGAGAGCTTTAGACCAATTCTTCACTCTCCTTATCAGTCACTGTTCAGACAACACACTTTATTACTACAACTTTCCCATTAGGTATTTCACAGATTCGAAAGCCTGGAGACTGAGGGTACTTATGGGCTGTTCTTTCCATTAGGACAGCATTCCCTTATTGCTCACTTATTTCAATACTCCTAAAGGAGAACTGCCGTGGAGTATGAATAATGCCTTCCATATTAAACTATGGTAGGAAGAAGAACGATTTCTCTCTTCTTTCTATTATTATTATTGTTATTATTTTGCAATTATCAGGTCTGTTTATGAGAGCTTTATTAAAGATGGGAGACAGGACAGTCAAAATAACCAGATTTTAAGCCTCAGTCCTGTGTCTACTGAAGTCAGTGGATGCTTCCGCAAGTACCATCATTTGTCTGTTTACCTTGAGGGTTTTCAATCCTTTTACTGAATATTTATTGTTTATTTCTAAAAACTCCTTTCTGCTGACAGGAAGACTCCAATGCAGGAGTGATACGGATGATTTTGCTGAAGGTTATTACTTATGTGACAAAATAAAAGCAAAACACAGGCTGGTAGAATGAAAGGCTTTGGCATTATGTTTTCAAAGATTCCGGGCTCTGAGTCATATTTTTCAGTTTTTAACATGATGCATTTGTATAAAATGACTTCTTCAAGTTGGTTGAAAGTTACGGTAATTCAGAAGGCAGTTAATAAACTGTTCAGTCATTCCAGGTGTGGGATGACCTCTAGGAGAGCTGTAACATGGCAAATGACAGTAACTATTCAATTGCCTAATTTTAATACATTGCTATTCCGGCAGCAGAATCCAGTGACTCCAGTTGAACACCCAAGATATTTAAGCACCTAAGTTCACTCTTACATGTCAAAGGCTAAAACTCAACTGCTACCAGCCCTGGAGAGGCCTAAGATCTCCAGATCTCTACATGAATGCAGCTCATGACTGCTTAAGCCTAGGCCATGAATATGTAATGCTTAAGATTCATGACCATCCACAAACCAAGTGGCTCCTATTCAGATAGTCTCTGGAAAGGAACAGGCTGATGATGATGACAGAAAGAGGAGGAGTTACCTTTTTCCCCAAAGTGCCCTACAGCACTTGTCTGTATTGTGAGCAAACCAGCTACATTTTTTTTTTATTATTTTAAAGATTTGAATCCACACAATTCATAGGAGAGCATTTTAACCGTCAAATGTGCGTCTTTTTTTCCTTCCAACTACCTTGTTGAAGCTCATGTCATATGTTGGATAAACTAGTTGAAAACAAATGAACAAACCCAAATTTTCTTCAGGCTAAGGACCAGAACCCAGGTCTGTCCCCTGAACAGCAGTTTTCCAAGATATACTACAGTTTTTGCTCTCTTTTTTTTTGAGTCATAAATGCAGAGACAAATTGAAAAAGCTTCAGCAGAAGTCTCTGTGGGTCCATCTATAGTTTAATATCTGCTATAGGTGATCCATTGACAGCAGTTTAGCTCTTCAGTGCTTCAGATTCTGAGCCTCAAGACTGAATTATTTTATGTGCTTTTGGATCTGTAACCTAGTTCAAGGTGGGTATGAAGGTGGGTATGAATATATTCTGAATATATTAGAGATGTTTCAGGTTAACTGATAATGCCTGCTCTACTGTATTCTT
>JAUBNY010000919.1:2609742-2622317 GCA_032275445.1 Crypturellus soui
AAGGTGGGTATGAATATATTCTGAATATATTAGAGATGTTTCAGGTTAACTGATAATGCCTGCTCTACTGTATTCTTCAGTGACTGATTAGTATTATTATCAGTAATTCCTTCATTCTCTGCTTGTAAATGCTCCATGGTTACTGGGAGTCTCCCTGTCTATTTTAGCAGTGTGAGACCATGGCTTTGGCCTTTAAGTAGCTTTTTTAGTATTGCCTTAGAGCTTGACTACCCCACTCACCCATCTTAGCCACATGGACACAGACTTGATCCCTCACAACACAACACTGCTCAGGGCAGGACTATTGACAGCATCATGGGGTAGAATACTAAATCCACCCCAAAACAACACAGCTGCTAAACTGTGGCTCTATAGCATAGGCTAGGAGAAAGATGTGTAGAGCATTATTAATCATAACTAACAATAAGGATATTTACAATCAGCAAGCAACACCTTGCATTTGTACAATTAGCATTTTAGTTCTGTTGTTACACAAAGGAAAAAGCAAGCAATTAGGAAATGGATTGGTTAATCATTCTTAATGACTATCTTTGGTGTTAGTAGCATGTTTTGGTTAACAACTCATGAATTCACAATGAACAATTTAACCTGCATTCTTCAATAACTGTATTAAAAGAAGACTGTAATGACAATTACATACCTGGTAGTACCATCCAATTGCTCTTTCCTTTTATAGAAGAGAGGATGCATTGCAAGAAAGCAAGGAGAGAAGAATTACATAATAAATTCGAAAGATTCTTTTAACTTAAATAGCTAATCCATTGCCTACAGTTCATATCTTTTTTGTTCTGTGACCATAACTGACAACAGAATAAAGGTTATGATCCTGCATTTTCAAATAGCTATAAAGAAAAGAGGGTGGTACAGGTTCCTGTAACCAAGTAATCCTATTTAAACCAGAAACCAGTCTTCAGTGAGAAGTTAACTTCTTTGCCTTGTCTCCTGGGACGTTATTTGCAAAGCACCTACTAAATTTCAGTCTCTTTTAAATCAGAGGTGACCCTACATCCTACACACACACACAAAAAAAAAAAAAACTAAACACTTTTTGCATGGAAGATTTGCTTTGTGACCTAAGTGAGATCAGTCCTATAGAAATGTATTGTGAATAAAAAATGAGTGATTTTGATGCATAATTTGCCCTTTGTTAAGGCAGGAGGCTGCAGCTATGGTTCTTCAAGCTCTTTATGAGGAACAGCTGGAGCTGCATTATCAGTACAGTGACCACAGCTCACACACATAGAGCTCTCCTTCAGCTGAGTAGTCATTTGAGGGGAGTGTTTTCAGAATTAGGCATAACAGCAAACCAAAAAAAGGACTTTAAAACATGTCCTTGGTTAAGTAAAGCTGATTATTAGCATTTGGTATTCTATAACTAAAAGCCTTGGCTTTCACAGGGTGTTTTTTTCAATACGAAATCCTCAAGTTGAAGGTGTTTTCTAAGTGAGGCCTATTTGACAGGCAAAAATGTGGGATCAAATAGACTTATGTCCATAAACAAGCATCCACTAGGTCTCAGTGCCTTTGCATTTTGAATGCTTTGTACTGAACTCAGGAGGATGCAAAATAAACAAGAGGAAAAAAAAATGACCCTGACTCCCCAGAAAAGTTGTCTTGAGGAACTTCCACTACTATCTTCAGTGGGACAAAGTTTTAAATATGATTTGACTGTTCTCCACTCAATCGTTCCTCTGAACAACTGGCATTGGTGTAAGGTTAGCATTAATACAGTTATGTTCCCTTAGGTTCTCATGCCATGGCCACCTCTATGGCAAAGGAATTCTCATGTCAGTCAAGTAGTAGAAGGTGAAGTAAGGATTTATCTTCTTTTAGAATAGCACACGTATCTTAAGATATAAAATAACATCGTGAAGGGCATGAAAAATACAGGCACCTATGAAGTCCAGGGCTCAAAAATTCTTAGAGATACAGAATTCTTCTTCAAAAATTCTTTTAGATAGATTTGAGACTTCCACGGGAATAATTTCCAATCTTACAAAGGGAAGCTAATACTGAGGCAAACTGTTAACTTTCCTTGGTTCAAAGCAAAAATGACAGCTACCCTGTGCCCCGATACATCCCACTGCGGGAAGGGAGAAGAGATAGAAACAAAAGCCAAAAGGGTGTTTTTATGTTTTTCACTTTCAACCTGGAAGTAGGGAGAAAAAGGAAGGAAAACTCATTCCATAGACAAATGAAAGAAGTGGGATGAGATACCAGAAAATATTTATCATGGGCTTGCAGGCAGACCCTTTACAAACCTTACCATACGCATTCACCATACTATATCACCCAACACATTTTTATCTGAAGATGGATATTGGACTTGTGAGTCATTTTGGCCAACTGCCTTTCCTCTCAGTGCTCCTATCAGGCCCTAAACAATCTCTCATTTTTTTGTTTCTTGTAGTTCTTTTCCTTCAAACTAGGCAGTCCATAACACTGGTCTGCACTTCCAGAGAAGTCCTTTTAAACAAACATTTCTACATTGTTGTGAACAATGTTTTCTGGCAACTGCCCATAGCCTACAAAACTCTCATTCATATATGTGAGTTCCACATTTCCTGTATTGATTTATACTTCATAGAAAATGACGAAGGAGAGATGGACAATGCACTTACCTGAAAAATGGAAATGATACAATTGATTCATAAAATCTCCAGGTAGCAACTAGATCAATCCTGTTGGGGTTAGTAGCATAATATCTCCAGGCAGCCTGAATTACAAAGAAGAGGGAATAATTAGCGCTAGATAAAGGCGGACTGAAAGCAGAGAGATGGTTTGAAAGAATGCAACCAAGCTCATCTAGAAATGAGTTACTAATCAGTGTCACACTAGATGGCGAAATTGTTGACATTGAATTATAACCTGGGAGGGCTGCTAAAGGAGACAGGACAAGAGGCAAAACTACTAGCACTAATAGGAGGTTACATTTAACTAATCTGTTTTTATTTTCCTGTCTGGTACATCTAAAAGAGCTTCAAGAACTACTTGACTTGTCTGATATTTTTGAAAGTGCTTGATCTAGTTTATTGTGTAATGTGCCATCAGGGAAATTTTGCTGAACAATTTTATAGTTCCACATTTAGCTCCTCTCAAAATTCTCTAAGCACATAACTAATGACATTGTGACTAAATTAGCTACTCGTTAGGCAGAGATGCTTTAATTTAAAAGGTGAATTCAATTCACTCACTCCTGCAGCCTTTCTGTTTGCCTGGGAGTACTTTCCATGAGCAATGTAATGTGCTGTTTGACCCTGAGCAGTCCCGAGCATCACTGCTTCCATCTCAAGGCACGGAAAGTTTCTCTGTCCCCTGGGAAAATGCTGCCTTTGACTTCCCTTCCCTCAGGGCATGCTCCACTCCACACACAGAGTAAATCCTGTAAAGTTTAATAACCTTTCAGACTACTCATTTTATGTTTGATTTTCTAAATTAATAACAAAGACTGGAATTAAAGTCCAAATGAACTAATGGCACCTCTGCTACTGCCTTCTATGAACTTGCAGCGAGCTTCTATGAACTTCCAATGAGATAATGGAAAATTCAGGGTTTGTTTCACTTTGACAGACCACACATATTTATGCATTATGCCTGGATTGAAACAGTCACTGCCTGCTGTGTTACTTCCGCTGCTGTTTTCACATCACTAGCAACAGATATTTGTTTGCATATAAAACACTTCCTCAAGGGAACTGGCAAAACCAGGATTTTGGAAAGAATATGTTTTTGACAGCTTGTTTTCTGTGTTTTTGAGGCACTGATGCAGAAGTTGGTTGATTTCCAGAAGCCTTGATTTCCAAATGCAACCTTTCTTCTAAAGTCACCTTTCTTCTAAAATATATTTTAGTAATGCAAAAATTCCTCAAAAAATGCAAGGATCCCTGGATTATCTGACATGAACGGAGCGGAGAAGTAGTTTCAAACCTGAATAAGTTCAGCTGCTGGCTTTCTTCTTTTCTCAAAATGTTTTTGGCGATGTTGCTCCTGGACCTTCAGTGCCAGCCCTGAACCCAAGATGCCCTGAAAACACCGAGATATTCAAGATTTTAGGTGTTTCTCACTTAGGAAAAGTAGAGTAATAAGACTAGGAGGAAGTGGTTCTGTAGAGGGGACGTGGAGATAGATACGGGATCTTTGTGCAATACCATACATGCTCTTTCCAAATACACTGCCCTTTCCAACTAGCACTCTGTCTAACAACACTCACAGAAGTTAGAGAACATCAGGGTGGTCTATTATTCCCAATAGGCTCTATGCAAGGTTTGCCTGGGGAGAAGTGGGGCTGAAAGCAATATGCTACTTGCCTTCAGGGTACAGAGTAAGGGTTATTTTTTTTCCTGATATGGACACACTGAATCTGAATCCCTTCTTAAAATGGTGATCCTACTGGCAGTTTCACCACTTCAAATTTTCTTGAAAAAACTTTCATGCACATTCACAAAATACTTGTAAAAGAACCTATAAGAATCCTCTCTTACCTTTGGTAGGCCTGGGTTAGCTCTTGGTAAAGGGAGGAGAAGGAGGAAGGTACTTACAGCAGGAAGGGCAAAGAACGACACTCCAATGAGTGAGAAAGTAGCTGCAATCAGCCGTCCCTCCCATGTCTTGGGAGTCTTGTCGCCGTACCCAATTGTAGCCAGGGTGATCTGTAAACAAAATGATCAGGATTCACCATAAGCAAAACAGAGCAAACAGATCCACTTTAAACATCACCATCACATTCGCATAACTCACTTGGATGTATGGTTGCTCATGCACAACTTGTTAAAAAGGGATCTTGACAACAGGCCAGCTGTTTTTGTTTGTTTTGTTGCTGTTGTCGTGGTTGTTTTAATACATACATATTTTAATAGCAACATGATCCAGAGGTATCACACCCAGTAGACTGAACTTAGTCTTAAAGCACCTGCTTGTTTAGGATGCATTTGTTGAAAAGGGACTGATGTGGCACATGGAGCACTTGTCTTGCTTTTTATGATCAAATGAACAGTTACACAACCAATACGCCTCTGTTCATCAGAAAAGACAAGAACAAATGTATCCAAGGTCCCTTTTTTGCCCTATCCTACCACCAAGGACAATCTGCAACGTACCCTACCACCAAGAAATCTTTTGCAATTCATGTAAGACCCAAGAAACCTGTGGGGTAGTGCTTCCCAAAAGACATTCTTCTACCTTCCTCATATGAATCCTGAGACCTCCTCAGTCAAAGAAGGGTCTTGCTATCTCCTTGTGTGTGCACCTTGTGAGTCTTAATCTATACTGGCAAATGTGAGTCTTAATCTATACTGGCAAAACCCCTGTTAGGCTCTTCGAGGCAGAAGACTCATGCGATGAGAGCTAGGTCTCCACTAGCCTGTGCAGTTATAATCACAGAGACACTCCTGTAAAGGAGATGATACCCAGAAGTGAGGAACCACAGTCTGGTTTCTGAAAGAAATGTAAGCACCTAAGAGTCTTTGACGGAAAGTTAATGGGAACATAAATTCTGAAAACCTGGTGTGGGAGCATCTCTGATATTGGCAACACTACACTAATAATATCTTCCTCACCTGAACTCATTGGCTCACCTATACTTTATTTCTTACCATTGATACTTTATGCTATTAGACATAACCTTTTCAAGAGGAGAATAGGACATTTTTTGAGTTACGTACCAGTCCCCACCACAGTGCATCTGCATAGGTTTCAAACTCTTCTTTCATCTCCACCCCGTTAGCATCCTTTTCAGGCACATCTTTTTCAACCAGATAAACAAGAAACGAGGAGAGGATGAGGGTCAGGAACCCAATGTACCAAGCAGTGATGAGTTCCTAGACAAGAAACAGAAGGACAATGGATGAGTTGAAAACCACCTCATTACCCACTGTGACAAAGTACATGTCAAGAGCAGAGAAAAATGCTGAGGATAACAGCAGAGATATCACTGCTGGCTTGGTCACACTCTATGAGCAGACCAGATGAGCACTTACTGAGAAATAATAAAGAGATACCCAAGAATTAACCCTTATTCGTCATCTTCCTTAAAAGAAGCTTGGAGGAATCTGCAATGGTGGTTCTGAATAAAGATGGGTTGAGGGTTTAGCTGCACCATGACAGTGTCCTGCAGGACTCTGTTGCTGACCATGATTCTCCTGGTTGCTTCTACCAGTTGTTCCAGCTGCCCCCTGACAGGGACAATCTTTGCAGGTGAATCAACAACTCTTCATATCCCTACCTCCAGAGATCCAAGGCTGTGGGATGGAATTCCTTCTCATTAGCCATATCAGAGCAGCCTTTGGAGTAAGTTTTCACTATGCACTCATGAAATAAGAATAGACCTTGAAAAACAGCAGTATTAAAAAAAATCTGAGCTCAAAACCTGATCTTCTGTGTTTGGAAGTGAGTGACTGCAGTGGAACATATGGCTAATGCCATTGACATGGGAGATGTTTGACCCATCTTAAAATCCCCACAGTGCTCAGTCAGAGCAGAGATATTTTTGGTGAAAACAGGTTGTGAGACAATATTCCACTTCCTTTTTCTTTTTTTTTTCTGAGAAATACATTTGCCAGGAAATAGTTTGTAGCTGAGAATTTTATAATTGAACTTTGAGGTAAGTCGATTTTCTTAGCTAATTTCTGGTATGCAACCGCCAAACTAAATTTGTTCGTTCTCTTTTTTATCAGAATTGTCTCCTTAGTGTTTCCCAGTGTAGCAAGGTTATAACAACACCTTATCTTTCTCAGCCAGCTGGGGTCCAAAATATCATGATGGGAAATCAAAGGAGGAAGACTAAAATAAAAAATCCAGGCTATGAAACTTTAAACACTTTCTTACCAATTTCTTTGGCACATGTACTTCTTTCATGATCTCAGTTTCCTAAAGCATATTTTTGACATAAGTGTTTATGTGCCACCCGCCTTGTAGCAAGTTTGTATAGGGTAGGAGCAGAAGTTGGTATAAAACGAAGCAGAGCGGGTATCCCTATCAGACACTACAAAGAAGCAAAGCCTAACTATACCGTGCCAGCTGGCATTTTAATTTTTTTAAAAAACCCAAATGTCAGGAATGTCACTCACGGATCAGAAAAAAAGCAGTGTGTAACACAGACTATATGTGATTTTTATACTTCCAGTGAAGATGAGAAATCTCATCTAGAATCTCTTTATGCACATAGCTTTTAACATGTAATAATGTTTGGTGAAAATGCAAGAGCACAACATATCTGTCTGGTGTGAGACAGGATGTGTCTGACTACAGCATCAAGATAGACTGAACAAAGACAATTTTTGAGATTTTGTCTGTCTGGATCTCACTGCATGCATCTGTGTATTGCCTGACCTATGCTTTCAAAGAGAAATTATTCTTGCAGCTCCCTCTGAAACCACACTTCTGCTCATTAGCCTCTTTCCATTCCTCCAGAGTCTTTCTCCACCAGTTGATCAGGCCAGTTTGAGAAGCCACTACAAAAATGTTTCAGTAGTAGAGGTGTTCCTGTCAAAGGTTTAACATACTTTACCTTTAGTAGGATAGAAGGAAAAGTTCCTGCTGAAATAAGTGTGAGGTTGAACATTGCCCTTTTCACTTCTCTCTACCCCCATTGAGTAGAGAGGTGTAAGCCAAGGGACAGCATTGGCTAAGGGTATGGGAGAGACTTGGAAAGACTAAGCTTTTCCGTGGTCTCCAAATCTAATCCCAGTGGATTGCTGTACATTCCTTTTCTTCCCCTTCCACCTCTCCCCTTCCTGATCCCCAGCTCAGTCATGCCAGCTCCTCACTTACTTTGCTATGTGCACAAATGGCAGATCCCAAAAGCTTCCATGTGCCACCCCGCCTGTCCATTCGGAGCATCCGTAGGATCTGAAGGAAGCGGAGGCTTCTGAGAGACGTGGCCAGGACATTGCCCTGGTTCCCAACCGCTACCACTGGCACCGAAGCAATCAGCACAAAGATATCTGCAAGGCAAAAGGAAAAACAAAGCCTGACAGTAAAAGTGTCCCCATCACCTGTTTCTTAATTCCATCTGTTTGTGCTAAAAATTTCCCTAGGCAAATTTTAAAACTTCCTGAAAATGCCTTCTCTAGCCAATTAACAGATATTGGCACCTGCAGCATGGTTGGAGTCACGCACAGAATGCACCAGAGCCTGATAATCAATTTGCAGATCAATGCACTCGGCTTGAGACAGCAACTGAGCTAGCAGAGGAATGCAAAGAAGCAATGCAGACAGAAAAGCAACACTAAATCCATGTCCCACAGGCAGCCCACAGCACGCACAGCAGACAAGAAACTCGGTGTTCAGCGGAGCATCTAGTGTTTCCTTCTTTTGTCTGGCCTTTTGTCTGCTTCTTCTTGTTATTTACTTTCTCCCTTCTCTCTCCTGATTTTTTTTTTCCACCTCCCAACTCCCTTTTTATAAATACACATACAGTTAAAAGCAGCACCAAAAGGCTCCAAACATTCTCTCTCAGTCTTTAAGCTGTCTGTCTTTATATTGTGTTTCCAGCCAAAAAGAGTAGCACCAGATGGGTTTCAGATTTATTCAGTTTTCAATTATGCTCAAAATAAACTTGTGCCACTTACAAACCAAGAGATGATGCTAATAAATCCAACAGGGCCTTTTCAGTTCCTTATCCAGATGTCAGTAAAGATATATTCTTAGAAGTGAGATACTTTTAATGAAACGGCAAGAGACAACCCCACTTGCTTACACATAGATATACTGCCCTCACAATGCCATTAGAAGTGTCAGAAAACTTCTGTAGCAGCATCCAAAGGACTCCCACCAGCAAAAAGGCACAAAGAAAATTTGTACCAGTTTAGTTCACCATCTATGCACATAAAGTGAATAAAAGGAGGAAGAAAAGGGAAGGTGCTGTGCATATCTGTAAGGGTTCCCGTGGTGCTATACACTCTATACTGGACAAAATATATTACAATATAGTATATACTATACACTGAACAAAAAAAAAAAGCTAGTTGTTGGCCATAGAAGCATTCAAATAAATGCTGGAGTCCTTGAAATATGGAATATATGCAGATGTGTGACAGGTACTCACGACTGACTGAGCTCCTAAATGCTGGTTAGTGGTTTTGGGGGCATAAAGGGGAGCTTTAAGAGATCATGCAAGGTTGTTTAATGAGTAGTTTAATGGCTATATGCAGGCAGTGCTTTCCAAGGATAACATGTCAGAAATTATAAATTTCTTGTTTGCAAATATATGCCAACATTATGGAAAGAAAGCACATTTCAATATGAAAGAGGAAGGAAGTGAATCTAAGAAAAATGTGGAGGGTCTGAGGACAGTGAGACTTCCTGCTGGCTCAGAACCAACAGGACATAAATTCGGAAAGCAGCAACGAGGAACGGGTTCCTACCCAGCATGCACAAAGGCTTCCTGGCAAACTTGAGTCTCCCTCTCCATCCTTTATAGCGACAGCAACAGCCAGCAGCCCAGATCCGTAAGGCAAACTCCGCTCCAAAGATGAAAATGGCAAAAGTTTCCTGCAGCAAAGACACAAACTAGACAGTTAGATGTGTGCTGTGCTCACCCTGCCTTTATGGAAGGGCAATTGCACCACAAAAAGTCCTCCCATTTCACACGAAGTGAGAACATGCATCTGAGTGGCCTACATCGCCTGTCGGCAGCTTGTCCATGCTGCCATGGCTACAGAAACAGGGGAGGAAGACAGTCGGTCACACTGAAGAGAATACGACACTGCTACGCTATCGCTCACTGGTTTTGGTGCAGGGAAGAAGGGGATTTTCCACCCTACTTAAGAGATGGTGAATTTCCAGCTCCCCCTAGTGCAGGGAGGATACGGGGTAGGGAGGGATTCTTGGAGAACGTGGCCCGAGCGCAGCGTGGGACAGGCAGTTACTGTTCCTCTCTGTGCATGGTTGACCAGGAGAAAAGAAGTATTTCCCCTAATACTCATACCAGCAGCTACTGAGTGTTTGGGTGTTTCTGAAAAAGAAACAAACAAACAAAAAAAAACACTATGTGAAAACAGGTATGGGAGAAATTAAAAATAAACCTTGGGCTTCCTCAGATGTGAATATATAGGTCTATGCAGGGAAACCAGGACTGAAAGTCAGATTTGCATTCTCCAGAGACTGAAAGTGTTTCCATACAGCAGCTTCCTGAGAGGGAACCTGCAAGGGGAAAACACCTTTCATGCCTCTTGGCATTTAATTCTTGCCTGGATCTGCATGTCCCTGAGGGGTAATGGAAAGTGAGATCATACAACTGCTGCTGCTGCAGTAATTTCCCTAGAGATGTTTTTTTTTTTCCTACAGGGCCAGCTAAGTTTGAGGTAGCTCCCTCTATTGCTTGATAGCTGTGGAAGCAGAGGATGTACTTTATTAGGGTCACATTCAAAAATTATTTGTATGTTGATATTTAGTGATTTTTCCTTTTTTTTTTTTTTTTTTCCTTTTGCCATGTGAGAGTCATACACAAATACAGTCTCAAGCACAGACATTCAGAAAGTAAGCATGCTGGAAACATGGAGAAAGAAATATATTTTCTTCAAGCATTTTCAAAGGTAGTCATTGGAGCCAGTGCCAGCAGCAGTTACAAGCACTCTGCTATCAGACATGAGAGTAAGCCCAGTTCCGTGTCATCCCCTGTTATATAAAGAATTGTTGAGAGACTGCCAAAACTGAAGTTTTCAAAGTACTTGGTTTGGGCCTGGTCATTGGCAGTTTTATTGATATATCAGTGTGAGAACCATTGGGCAAATGCTAAAAAGCCATTATGTAAAACTCTCATGGTGTTTTTACCCTTTATTTTACTTCCTCTTTACTCAGCCTGTGCTGATAAAGACACAGGGAGCTCACCAATATGTAAAGGTACTGTCAATGCCCCAGGACCAACAGAAGAAATCTTTCTACATGCAGACCTGGGAAAAAGTTTCCATCATTACAGGGATGGGACCAAGTAGGAGTGATTTCAGTTCGGGGACCCCTACCATGGTGGTCACAGTCTACTCACCAGCAAGAGGAGCCAGTCTCCCGAAACCGTTTCGTACTCTTTGAAAGTTGTTAGGACAGCTAAGATCAAACACCCCAAGACAATCAGAAACCTGGAAAGAAACAAAAAGGACAAATCAGAGCATTGTCACCACTCTGTGTTTGTGTTGGAGATACTGCCTAGGATAACACCCTTGGCAGAGGCCTTCAGGAGACAGCTTCTTGCAGTAGGGATGAGATTCATCAAGATCAGGAGGGACCTTGAGGGTCACAAACAGCTGTCAAGTGGTCAAGACATCCTTTGTACATAGCACCAACTTGGCATGAGTGAGAGAAAGATAGAGGGACTTGGAAGTCGAGAAACTGAGGCAAAACACCAACGCAGCATCACCCCAGGACAGACATTAAATAATTAACTCTTCAGAAAGGAAGCAGGCAATACTGCATTTTTGGAATGGATTATACGCTGTGGCAGAGGGCTGCATCACTCAGGAGGTCTCTTGCAGTCAGATGTTCTATGGTCTTCATAAAATGCTCCTGCAGGTACAGTGACATAACTCCACTTGGCACATACCAGAAACACGTCAGTACAACAGACAGTGCAGCACCAGGGTAAACCCTCCTTTGAAAATCACACTGCTTTTGTGTTTTCCTTCTTTTTGCTTCCATTCTTTTGCAGGTGGAAAGATCAAAGGGTTTGAAAGAGAAGCGATAGGGAGGACAAAGTTATGCTTTCCAGTAAACCCAGTCCTTGGTAAATCACTGCGTCAGTACTGTTGCTTCTGAGGCTCCAAAATGCAGGGAATTGACAAAAAATTTAACTCTTACCCCTGGCAAATCAAATTCAATCTAATCTAAAGTCATTCTGATCTGTCTTATAAATCTGTTCCCGGGTTCAAGCTATTCAAAATCCTTCCTATATAAAGATGAAAGAAAAAATCAAAGGAGTCTTCTAAGTGATTACTGTGAAGCAGAGTAGAAAATCTCCTATTCTTGTACTTTTTATACCCACAAAATGGTCATTTTAATGTGCTCCAGAACCAGTCCATAGCAACAGAGGGGCAGGTGGGTATGGAAATATTTCAGACCTTAGTAAATAAATTGGAAGGCTGCCTCCATAAAAGCTCTGGATCTATACTTTCATAGCTGGAATACATCAAAAAATTGATAGGCATTAGAAACTGAAATCATCTTAAATTGTTAAGAAAAGACCCGAAGTGTATTTACTTTGTACTACCTATTTTGAACTTCAATCTGATACCTAAAGTATGACTTCTTCATAAATAAATATTCAGGTTGTTTCCCCTGGGGAAGGAAGGAAGACTGTGGTCTCCAGCATGGAGGCAGCGAGGGCAAGGACTATTGGAGAGGGAGGCTCAACTTCAAGACAAGTGTCTTGTAACCTCTTTTGCAGACTTATTTCCTTTCTATGTGAGGAAATCTAGAGCTAAGTGGCTTGACAACACACATTTTTGCAGCTGGAGTAAAAGGAAAAAGGAATGTTACGGATATCTTGTACTGCGGTGATGGAGACATTCAGCAGGTAACCCAGCTGCTTGCAGCCCCTCTGCAATGTACCTCCACCCACTCAAGCT
>JAUBNY010000919.1:2627410-2644473 GCA_032275445.1 Crypturellus soui
CATTAGGGCACCAGTGGCCCCCAGGACCTTGTTAACATTTTAGTTGTTCCCCTTCTCCATCATGGGCAATAAAGGGACTCCTGGTAATGCGGCTCCAATGGAAACATTTCTATGACTGAATTCCATCACGTCAAATGAGACCTATGGATTATTGGAGACAAATATTATAACTCTTAGAGTTTTTCTGTGATTCCTTTTGAATGAACTTCACAGAGAGTTCTATCATTTTGCTTCTTTTCCAGCAAAAAGTGGGAAGTATTTGAGCTAAAAGAGAACCTTTTCCACATAATCACTTACTGTCTACACCTCAGTTTAAAGTATACAATTATTTTTGGTTTTGTTTTTATGCAGAAGGATTCTTAATGGATCTTTTTTATTTAATGCCTCAGCTGAAGACTGCAGTTATCACCATGGTTTTCCATCTTTTTTCTGACAACACTGCACATCAGTGCAATGAACTGGTCTGAAGCCTATGACCCATTCACAGTTCTAGTGATATTGTTGCACAAAAAAAGCACACATCAAACATCAAACAGCTGGGAAAGGATATCTTACCATGCAGAATGCAAGGGGAGCTGCAGTAAGCAGATGAACCATATTCACTTTATCCACAGGGAAATAGAATGAGAAAGAAGGGAGAGGCTCTGAGCAGGCTTTTCCATTTGCCTGGTTTCTGTACTAAAAGATGTAAGGACTAAACTCATGTTCCAATCACTGTTTATCAAATCATCAATGGACTGCCTACTGGAGATACCTAAATAAATGCAGGTAAAATAAGAACCACAATGAAATTTCACTACACATCAACCCAGATTTTGAGTCCAACTTGAACTGACACTCTTCTTCTAAATTTGTCCTTCTTACTGCATCTTCTGTAGATAATCAGGCTGTGGTTTGGCACTGATGGTCAGTCAGGCAGCAAGACTTCACAGTTTGGCCCCTTGCCAGGACCCCATAAAATGTCATTCGCTGGAGGCCAGAGATCCAGCCAAAGGGTACTGAACACATCTCGAATATCTCCTGCTACAAAGGGACTGGGGATGTCTCCGAGGACTTGGCTTATCTGAGATAATATGTGAAAATAGACATTTAGAAACATTTCTGTTCAGCATTCTTATCTCAAACAGAATCACATCCAAGATACTGGCTCTTAGCTTACAGTAGTCATCTTGGTGCATTTTCACTTTCAGCTGCTGTTTCACTAGGGCACAGGTGCTTCATAGTTTGTCTTGCATATTTACCAGGCATATATGAACATCTAAGATGCCCCATGGAGGCTCAAGGTGAAGTAGGTGTATATGATTGCTCACTGTCATTCTCTTCCTCACAGTCAGGAAATGAAATTACTGCCATCAATTTAGCTGGCAGTTGGCACACCAGTCCAACCACTGCTGTGGGTTTATGGCCTTTAATATCACCATTTAAAAATACTTTGCTTGTATTTGAGGACTTCTCTCCTAGTTCTGTATGTCAATGCAAAGATCTTTCAGCAATTTACTGGGAACAGTCATGCAATTCTAAAATAAGATTTAAAATAGAATATAAGATTGCAATCCTTAAATTTGAGCTGCTGCGTGAATGGTTTAACATATGACAAGATACTGTGGTTTGGATGGAAATGTGAGGAGGATGTTGAGTTGCTTAGAGGCACATCCCTTTATAATAGTGCTTTTTTCCCCAACGTGTGGTGTTTAGATTAATGAGAATGTGTCAGTAACTCTGAAACGATTCAGTAAAGTTGCCTACAGAGGCCAAGTCACGTGGAATTGCTGCATCTGTGCCTCTGCTGCAAGAAGCGTTAACGGGTGTGCGAGTGTTAGAGGACTGAAAGAACGTGGTGTTAACAGAAACATCAGGCCACACAAGAACAGCTGAAGCATATGGATTTCATAGGTTATACGTGCTCCATTTTCACTTCCAGATCACATTCATTAGTAAATTATGAGATGTGTTAACATGGCAAATGAATAACATCCTCCTTGAAGGTGAACTTTGGATAAGCACTTCAGAGGTCAGTGTATCGTCAGAACGCTGATTTATACAACCAAACAACAGCACGTGGTATTTGTACCTATGTAAATTTGAGTCTCTTTTAAAGTATTTCTGCTGCTTTGCATTACCATAAGCAATTAATCACCATTCAGAATTTGGGATGATCATCTGGGAGCATGTGATACTTTATTTGAAGTCTGAATGTGAAGTCTTTGGAGGAGGTTATCAGCCTTTTACAGACCTGCCTGATTTTAGTCCTGAAATGTTTCACCATTATCTGTAACAACGTTACTCAACATAATATATGGTGGTCCTTTTGCTCAACTGACTCGTTAATATCTCAGATTACATTATCCCTGTTTAACCTGACAGTTTCAAATAAAGACAATTCTACCAAACATTCAGGAAAAATTGGCCGTTTGGAGGAAGATATTTTTATTTGTTCTTCCTTGGAGGAAGAGAGGTATTTAGTTAACAAGTCATTTGATATAGCAGAGAATTCAGCATTGGTAAGTACATTTAGAAAAATAAAGCCCAATTTGCACTAATGAGAAGTTCTGCATGCAGAATATCATCTAGCAGAGCAGTTAAGTGTGTACTAGGTAGCACTGGTGGGACTTGTGTGTGGCTCAGTCCTCTCTGGAATGGAGGGTTTCACTGAAGAAAGGTCCTCTGTAACAGAGGACAACTGGGAACAATGGGACACAGCCCTGATCTGCCTTCTCCGTTCATGTTTAATATCCACAGGAACTAGAATTCCTGTTCCTAATGCAGGCTTCCCCACCTTCTCCTGTGGCGGCGTCAAGGCAGACAGAGTCTGGAATAGGAATCGTATAATGAATCCGTAAGAGTGGAGAGTTAAATCTACTTTTTAGTAGAGCGTTGACATAGATATTAAAAGGTAAGTGAAGTCATTTTTTCTTCCCTCCTCATCGTATCACAGCATCTTCAAGAGTGTGGTGGCGATTTATCACATCTGAACAAAAATTAGCAAGTGAGCCCTGGACAGGGACTTTCTCTGGGGTAAGGGATATACCCAATGAGTCATTCCGTCTCTCAATCCTCTGTTTATATGTGGAAGTCTACAGTCCATGTGCATATCTAGCCTTGTCTGTTTACAGCAGTGTCCACACATTTATATTTGATACGGCATAGCCTGAACTTGTTCTTAGCATGAATTAATTATTCAGACATAGGCTGTAACTGCGCTGCTGATGTTATAATGATTTATGAGTAGTTTTGACTAAGATACTTAAAACTAATTGTACATTGATTGTCCATTTCTTACCAGCATTAATAGTCCAAAAAGACTCAGAAGTTTGGTCTATACCCAAAGAAGTTCATGCTTTGTTTAAATGGGAAATGAAGGCTTATGGATGAGTGGGACAACACTGTTCCTCCAGCACTTCCTCTTTTCTTTTTACAGTGCTAATTATTTTTAGGGTCTCATTCAAAACACCTTTCAATTAATGAGAGCATTTTCACTGGCTTCAATGAGCTTTGGAGCTCCCCCTTACCTTCTTGCCATTTAAGATTTCTGCCTGCATTTTAATAAAAATTAGGCCAAATGACTGGGATTCATCTCAAGTTATTTTAGCCATTGCCAGTACAGGTATCTGCATCTCAGCATCCCTGACTCACTTTAAAGGCAGTGGAGAAAAAAATGGAGACTTTAAAAAGCATGATCCATCTGCTCCATTTTAGATATTCTCTTTAGGATGAGATGAACTGTGTATTCGAAGTACCTACTTCTCTATCTAGAAAAAAAAATGGCTTCATCTTACATCAGATTGCATCAGATAAATCCCACTCACAGTGTCAGATAATCAAACCTACTAGTGTCTTGCATTGGTAAAAATGATCATAGAAAGGTAATAGGGAAGAATGATTTCCATTGGGTCTCTGGGTACAGAGGTCTAAATATGACCTTTAACATCAGGGAAGAAAGGGTTTTATTCTGGCACTTTGTCTTGGGTAACTGCACATAACATGTTTGACATTTAGACCTTTGTCAGACTAAGTATTGGAAAATCATTAGATCAAGCCAGAATTAATAATGAGATGGTCTTTAAAATACTTTTTTTTTTTCCCCATTTGTTTTCTGCCTGTTGGGTACATGCATAGGGAACTATGAGAGCAATTCTTTATAAAGTCAAAAGAAAAGGAGAAAAAAGAAGAAATCACCAAATATGCAATCACCCCCTTCCCAAGTAAAATTCTAAAGCCTGGTAACAATTACTTTGTATGTCATTTGAATTCTGAGGGTGCTGTGGCGCATCTGGTGATAAACTTAATTATTCACAAGGACAAAACTTGAAAGATCTTAATGGTGACTATTTCACATTAAATCACTGGTACTGTTCAAGTTCTTGTGACATTTTGAAAATAAGCACATGTTTACACTCGGCTTTCCTGTAACGTTAGTAAGTGTATCTCAAGGTGCCCACTCTAAGTGTACACTAAACAGCTGTAACGCAGATCTGGATGTTGTTTATCTAAACCCAAATGATTCAACATGCCCATAATAGAAAGCATGTAATTAAGTTCTGCATACACCATTATTTGAGTTATGGGGCATATTAAAAAACATCATTCACTAGACTCTTGAGAGGACTTGTATTTCTTCCTCCAGCATTTTGTTCTTTCACTCATGGAAGGTTAGAATAACGCAGAAGTGTGTGAAATCCTTCAAAAACATTTTTCCCATGAATTCTGAGTCATGATCTTATAGAAAAGACAGCTCTTTCTCTGTCTTGTGCTGTATTATGCATAAAGCAGTAACAACCTTCCATTGGACCTGGACAACTGAATGTGGTAACGCAGCAATGATTTTGTGCACTCAGCTGGATCTTTTCACCCTTCTCCAGTGCTTAGACTCCCAGCTTCAGCTTCATTTTCTCTGTCACTTTTTAATAAGGGAAAGCTTTTCATGCTATCATATACATATACATATATATATATATATATAATGATCAGTTCCTGAAAGGTTTTTTTTCTGGTATTTCTCGTTCCGTTTTTATTAGTTTCCTAGTTTACAGAGCAGGAAGTACATTTTATACGTGCACCCATTCTCCCGTTATTACTACCTTACCCCTTCCATTATCAGCTGAAAGGCAGGGTTTGCAGACAGCAGGTCCAGCAGTGTCATCATAAGCTGATTAGTAACAACTCCTGTCAGTCAACTGATGTCCCACAGACCCAAACTTCATGAGATGAATGATAAAAGAAGAAATGAGAAGTAGGAGCTAAAACCAGATTGAATTCAAAGATTATTGGGTCCTGTTCAGCTGCTTTTATGGTACAGCAATCTGAATAGCTTGGGCTCACATTAATGTTTGCCTCAGCTAATGTTCCTAAATGATACGGTACCAGTGGTTCAGGTCAGACACCTTTTGCACGATGAATTTCTTCTACTCCCCATTGCCAGCTGGAAAGCAAGCATGGATGTATCCGTCTTCCATGGCTGGTGATGCCCCAGGTAAGCATGGATCCTCCTGGGGAAGTTTCACCTGGCAAGAACAGAACCACCGAAGCCTTTGGGAGACATTCTTGCTCGGAGGTGCCCAGTGGCAACTGAGAGGCCAGGAAGTGTCAACTTGAATGTCCTTGGGCACATCCAGATAACCTAAATTATCCTCGACCCCATGTCCAGCTCCCATAGGCTGGCTCTTGGCACTCTGGGAATAGAAAATAGAGAAACTTTGGTGGAGTCCAGGTCATTTGAATCTCTTTCCTCGTCTTCACTAAGCACCATGAAGAGAGCAATTTCTAGTGCCATTTCACTAGAGGGTTTGTTTGTTTGATTTTCCTGCAATGGGATTTCAAACAATGCTTTAGAAAAGTAAAAGACAAGATTATCTGCAGTCCTTGAGGACATGTTTCCTTACAAACTTAACCTGACACTGGAGCTATGGTTTTCAAATAACAAACCACAAGATTAGTGTTATTTGTTATGGTGTCTAACTTAACTGTACCTAACTTAGCCTGGTTAATCCTAATGTTTTCTCCTTAAAACCTATTACAGTTATCTAGGGCAGTAAAGAAAATGTAGGCAAAGTAGAATGGGTTAATTTTCCATGCCAAGAACAAATTAATTAATGCAAAGAATTAATTTGAGAAAGACACATGCTGTCACAGTTAATCTGCCTTCAGGATCCATCCTAGTCTCGTTCAAGCTAGCTCAGATATTTCTACATCCCACTGAAACTTGTCCTGTGTTTTTTTTTTTTTTTTGATTCTTAAAAGTAGTATATACACAAATTCCACCATTTAAGAAAAACAATGACAACTTGAAGAGAAGTGTCAGAAAATCCAGAAAATCATTGGTGCACAGAATGACACAGTCTGTGTATCCTACTTGCACAGTCTGGGTGTATCCAAGCACTCCATTTGGCACCTGGAAGGGCTATTTCCCTACGTTACACTGTCAGTGGATGTTGGTTAGGCCTCGGTATTTTCCTTTCCCTATCACACAACGATTGCTTAGGCTTATCTGAGAATTATTCTGCTTTAGCAGGAACCGATGACACTGATAAAGCCCTCACTCTTCCTGATGTACCTTATATTGAGACTTCTGAGCTTTAGTATAGGTAAAAAGAAAATGCTGTGGACTCATTACAGAGGTGGGTCTGCCCTGTACATTAGAATGTGGTGTAGACAGATAATCTCTGATGTCGTCTGGATGAAACACCTGATTTTCTGTGACTGCATGTGAGTGAAGCTGTTAGTCCTCACAGCCTTTCCCAGTGATTTGGAGGACCCATCTCCCTTGGCAGAAGCCCAGCGTCTTGCACATATAGCTGCCAAGATAATGCATTGGACTGAGGACGCACCAGTCTTTTTACCTTTTTTATGTCATTTACACATCTTTGACCCAAGTATTTTCCCTATTTCCCAGGATAATGGTAAGGAGCTGATGTGGGAACACAAGGAGTCAAAATAAAATTACAAAATAGAGGAAGTAGACATCAGTAGCATTTTTTTTTCCTGTCAGGATTAAAATATCTTTTGATGAATAGGGAGAACATCTCTTTATGTGAACCAAAAATATTACAGGAAATTAAATAGGGCTGTGAAAAATGAGCATGTTGAACTGAGGAACTATATTCAGTCATTATAACTTCTTTTCAAGTAGTTTTAATTCTGATTTAAGCTCAAAACCTCAAGTAAGCTTAATTTTGGCACTCTTATAATATCTCTAGAGTCTATGTTAGTCGCTGTGTTTATGAACAGTTATGAGCAGAGAACTGCTCTTCCCTCTTTTTATGCAACCAGTCAGTAGACATGCCAGAAGGGAGCACTCCAGAATACGCAGCTTGGTATACCAGCTGCACAGAGTCAGGGAGGTTTTATTTAGCAGCTCTAACTGCTTGAGCTGTTCACCGAGCTTTGATGTGTGAGCAACTGGATATATATATATATATATATTTCTTTTTTTTTCACATGCATATCAATTACTTACAGGCAGGTATATACAGTCTAAATGTATTTTCTGGCAGCTAAACATATTATAGGCAATGGTTTGCTACTCTGAGAGAGCTGTAGCCTCTGAATTAACTTGATCATTGCCGCTCTCCTAAGAGGATTTCCCAGAACTGAGGGAATCCGACAAACCAAATTATTCACTGCTTTTCAGAAAGTGATTCTACATTTTAACCAAAAGAAAAAAAAAAAAAGGAGGAAGAAAGAACATCTGTGCATTGAGAAATGAAGCCCGGAAAGAAATGTTAGGGAAACTTAAGGAAGAGTATGAAAGGTAACTAAAAGAACTGGGTTTTATGCTTACAGAATATAGTGGCAAAGCTCCTATTGACTTGCATAGTGTAAGATCAGAGCTCAAAGCAGGAGCCCAGGAGAGGATGAAAAGGAGCAGGTCTGTGAGGAAGAGAGAACAGGCACAGAGAAGTGGTGATGTCACACAGTTAGACCCATAACCAAGCACTTTCATATAAAACTTCAAGCTTCAATGACCGTCTGATATCTGATGAAGTCCGTCTTCAGGGTAGATGTCCCCATGTGTAATATCACTATGCATCGAACTCCAGGCAGTCTAGGCTGCTGGTTATTTTTCTTCTGTCTTTCCTCTCTCTCCTCTCTTTTCCTCCTACTGCCAGCTCAAGATTCTTTCCCCCACCAGTTCCTAATGCCCATGTCTCTGGTGAATGAGAGAAGTCTTAAAAAGCAATTTAAAGAGAGATCTTACAATTGTAGGAAAACCTTTAAATTGTAATAGCTTGGAATACAGATGACAAATTGAGATGCCCTTTAGCTAACGCTCTATTTTCATGTGTCTTCCAACAGACAGATACACACAGAATAGAAGAAACCTGCTACAGCAATAAAAGTCTTGGAAGAAGGCAAAATTTAGCTAAGGTTTTATTAGAAGATGGAATTAGTTATGAATTTTACCGTAGCAGTTGTGAAGCCCTGGGGCTTTAATCCTAGAAAGACTTTACCATGCAATCTCTGCTGGATATTACAGCTCCATACATCACTCCCTATTCACAACAGAGTTCTATTCTGACTGAGATTTTTGAGAATTGCTGAAAAAAATACAGCTTATGTTTCACCTCCCATTGATCATCTGAACCTCACTAGGCTGCAGAGCTTGTTAGGATATAATCCTTTGGGGAAGCAAACTTAAACAGACTGCGGAGTTATTTTTGGTTTGTCATGTGCAAACTGCCTGTAATCTTATTGGTACCCACTAGGGAGGCTGTGCTAGAGCTGATGGCAAAAGGTTATTCTTAATTTTGATCTGGCAAGTGAGTTATCAGCCATCAGGAATGACAAGGTTCCTTCTCCCACTCAGCTGCTATGAGCAGAGATTTTCAAACATATTGTCTTAAAATGGCCCAGTCACCAACCATTTTGTTCATAGTGCTGAAATCTCCAGAAGCTTCATTGCCTCTTGCTAGAAGAATGGTAAATTGCATCCCTCTCCTTCCCCCCTGCCATTATTAAATGCTTCTGTTAAAAACAAATAAATAAATAAAAATTAAAAAAAAATGTAGTTGTTATAGGAAGCAATTGACAGCTATAGACTATGGAGAATGCTTTATGTTAAATTCGAGAACAGTGATAGGGAAAACAGGTTTGTGGATGCTTTTGGCTAGGTCAAATTCTGCATCAAACTGGCTGGCTACAGAATGGGGCCGGTTGCTATGCCTGAAGAGTGAGCAAGCCCAGTGGCCTCTGAGAAAAGTCAGCTATAACTGGAAAAGGCTGTGGTTTGGTTTAGACTTTAGTAATGCAATAAATAAGAGAATTGGGGGGTTCATTTCATGCATCTGTGGGATGCCACTCCATGTAAAACTATGGAATAATGCTTTCCACCAATGTAATCGTTGTTTCACAATAGTCAATATTTCCAAAGATGAACCATTCTGAGGGGGAAAAAAAAAAATACTCTAATGATTTTCTAAGTAAACTCTTCCATCCTTCCATTCCCCCTCAGGAAACGTTAGAGAGAAACATCTAAGAGGCTTGTTCAATCTAATTATACAATGTGAACAAATCTCTGCATAACAGCTGCAGCATGAAGAGGGCACCAGTGTTAACTCTTCAGCAGGGCTATCAATGCCTCATGATTATCACTCCTTAAAAACACTTTGTTGCACATGCAAAACCCAGTTGCTAAGGGGACCTGAAACTATTTAATGCCAGCAAGTGGCAGGCGTCTTTATGCCCATTCTGTGCTACAGTGTCCTCTCAGTAGTCCCATTAACTTTAATGGGAAAATTTGTGGTGTGAGGTATCATCTGAGTAATAGCTCTGCAGTGTTGCACATACTGATAGAAGAAAGGAAGATACAGTTGAGATTGATGTCGGTTCGGCACGCATCTCTACATTCAGGGTAAGCCAGTTCTTTCTGTATAGCCCGATGCCAAAGGGAAGCAATCACATTCCTGCAGCATTTCCAAGCTCAAAGCAATATGAGCCCCGTTGCTGATGAAGACCTACTAAGTCCTTGCAGGCCTTGCTGCTTTCCACGGGCAAGATGGAGGAGAACTGACCCAACAGTATAGAGTTTGCCAACTGGTGACAAGAATATAGTTTATAGGAGGAATTCAAGTTTTAGGGAAGTATCACACGCACATAAGGACATATCATAAGCACATGTCCCAAAGCCTTGTCATCTGCTGAATATGAGCTGCACACCACATAATTTCAGATAAAATCATTCAAAGAATCTGTAACCCTGAGTTTTAATCTCGTCCTCTGGGCTGTCTTTCTCTTTCTCCACAATTCCTCATCACCCGCTGTTTGTTTTCTCCAAGTCTCCCAGCCTGCTTCTTCTGGGCAGCTTCTCTAAATCCGTTTAGTGGGAGGCTTTGTCCAGAAGCTGCAGAGCAGAAAATGTTACATCCAATTGCAACCATAACCCAGGGCTGATGACAGCTCCAGAGACCATCTCAGGCTGTAAACTTGTATCTGGTGTTCAGGGTTCATTTTATGTTATCTTCACACTGCAGACCCAGCAGTGATTTTAATACATGAGTAAACATACAGATTTAACAAACCAAAAGAAAAAAACATTCTCCCAGGATATGTGTAAAAGGCAATTTAATATGTTTTGCCTCTCACGCTTGCCAGTGCCAAAAGATTTGATATTCATCGTGTAACTGCCCACTGCCATATTTTTTTTAACCCATCTTGCTGCTTCCCCCTTCCCACTCTGAGGACAGTATTTTATGCTACTAAGACATATGAGACTGCCCCAGGTAATAAAAAGTGGTGTAAAAAGATAAAACAAAACCTAAGATGTTTCTCATAGCAACTGTTTTCTCACCTTAGAGTGCTCTGTCTAAGGAAGAGAAAGAGTGTTATCACTTTCAAAGTATCAAAATAAATCTTTCCTGGACTAATTTAAATAACCATCCATTTATCTTTCATTTTTAAAATACACCCAACTGGCTCTTAGATATTAAAAACTTGAAAAGGTGAGCTCTACCCTCACCTACCAGGGGTCTTGGGATGATTGCATTTCCGATGCTACCAGGATAGATACACTATCAGCAGTTTCAGGCAGTTTCAGACTAAAATTCAGGTCATTTGATAGGCAACTGCTTTCCCTCCTTAGTTACAGTGTTTTATTAACTCAGTAACTGGGTAAGGAGGTTGAATGTCTATACATCCCCATCCAGGTGAAATCCAAGAATACGTGGTCCATAAAGATCAAATACATTAAGAAATAACAGCCAGGTGGTGGAAGGTAGAAATCCAACACCTTTGCTAAGTGCTTCCAAAGTTACTCAGACCACTGTCCGGGAGCCCAACATGAGCAGTTCAGAGACAAGGACCAAGGCACAGAATAGCCTTGACTAGTATTCCCTGATGAAGGAATTTCATTCTTTCGTTAACAGCATTTTAGGGCTGAAAAAGGTCATTTAAATGCACTTTGATGCCCTGAGTTCCTTTCAGGGAAGTGCACAATTGTTTTAATGGTGAGACACCAGGGCCAAGTAAATGCTAAAGCGAAATCTTCTGCAGTTGTTGCTTACAGTGATGGATAAGCTCCAAGAGGTGATACAGCTGCATCTAACTTGGCTCCTACAGACAGTGGATGGTGATACAGGATCCTTGGCAAAGTCCAGTCCCTGAAGCAGAGAAACCAAAATAGATTTGTGACTCACTCCTCACCTGAAATGAACTAACAATTCTTTCTAATTTATCCTCCAAAATTGCAAAGGCCAAGAACCTTGAAACATAGACCTCATTTTTCCCATCTCACCTCTATTTTCTACTTCAGCCATCTGTTGCTCTCCTGGTTTTCTTAGAGATGGTCTAGCTCTGCAGAGCTTCAGTTATCATCTGCCCTGTGCCTCTCACACTTTCAGCTGTTGTATAATAGGTAATGACAGAGATAACACATTACATGTTGCTGAGGAGTTTTGGTTATGTTTTTCTAAAAGCTTGGCCACCACAATGCAGATAACCAGGTTTTTCAAGTAGGTGCTGATGCTTATCCCCACTCTAGAGCTACCAGCACCCAAGTTATGAAATGAACGTATGAACAGCGACATATGAGCCAAACCAAACACCCATACAGAGATCCTTAATTTCAGAGGCTAGAATCATTTTGGATAATTTCTAGCCACAATCTTGCACTAGTCAAAGGAACAGGAAGGAAATAAATAACACTTCAAGACCTTTCTATTCATATTGGCTCCAATTTCAAATCCTAATTTTCAAGATTTCAAGGCCAAAGAATTCACAATTGCTTGCAGTTACTGCTTTCACACGAATTTACTCCTGAAAACCTGAGGAATCCCTCATGATGGTTCCCATTGCCTTCAGTGGATTAAATGTCTGTGTACATATTTGGAATATTTTCACTATTAATTAATGATTTTAATCATAATTGACCATCCCTTGCTTAACAATTAATTAATTAATAAGAAGTTCAATGTCTCTGCTTGAGCAGGGAGGTTGGACTATATGGTCTCTAGCAGGGAGGTCCCTTCCAAACTTAACTATTCTGTGATTTTGTGAAAATAAATAAATAATGATTATTGTGGTGTTCATTCTAGATTTTTAGGATCTTGCTGAAGTTAAAATAAATGATCTCTGCCTGCTTGATAGTCGAAAAGCCACCTGATCCCTGATGAACAATTAGTATTGTTCACATTCTGTGAACACTATCAATTAGACATGTTTTCATGCTCTCTGTCTTAAAAAATGCAAAAAAAATGATTATTTTATTTAGAGTTGTAGCTATAACCCAATCAAACCCCATGTCAGAGGAGGACAAAAGCAAATGTGATTTTCACTTCAAACCTGCCAGCATCGCTCAGTGTTTCAGTGATTTAATTTCTCCTAAGTCAGCAATATTTAAATTTCTCTGTAAATTATTCCTGATGCTTCATTCACATCTTAACAGCTGGGTTGTAGCATGTTGTCCTCCACTGTATCTGTATAGACCCACAGGGCCACAGAGATCATCTACTGATTTATGGCTGACTCAGGTAGGATTTATTTTGGGATGACACTGAGCAGAAAATCCATTCCTGTTGTCTATATGACAGCACAAGGAACACAATCACTGCCCAGTGGACGTACGGGACATGCAACACTCCTCTTAGAGCAAGAACAAAGGTAGCAGATGAAGGATACTTCAAAAGAGACAAAATTGAGGCCAGAGCGAGTCCTTACGCCAAAACAAGCAGTGTATCACGCACGACAGACCACTGTCAGCTGAGCACGGTACTGCTCAGCTAACTAACATACATCCTTAGCCCACTACTTTTTATAACATACGCTTACACAACTTCCCTGTAACCACAAAAGATAGGCTGTCCAGTATCAGAGAAGGATTTTCTGTTCTTAGTTCTGCTACACACACACATTCCTAGGCTCAGTTTATTCATCTGTGAAATAAGAAACTTGTGATTTATCCACATTTCAGGGATTTTCCGGGTCAATGAAATGTTTGCAACTTAACATAATATCAAGAAACATAAAAATATTACTGCTTATTCTACTGGTTTTGTTACCAGTGCAGGATATCTCCAAAGAAATGCCATCGATATTCCAGTCTGGAAGGGCCACGGCAGCAGAGAATGTCTCCAAAGGGTCTGTTGGAAATGCAGCTCTGTGATGGCTCCCTGTAGTCTTGAACTCACACACTAAAACCTCCCTCTGCATTCATCAGACCAAAGCAACGCTCTCAACAGCTCCTGCAAAAGCACTTGGGATGTTCCTGACACTTGAGCATATGGGCTGAGCATGTGTTTGTGCTTCGTTTCCTGAGGGTGCAGTGCAGAGGGATAAGGGACCATCCGACTCACCACCAGCTGTAGCACACATCGTTCAGCCAGGTCCCTGCTGTCTCTCTTTAGTCATATTTGGCAGAGAAAGAGGGAGCACAACTGCTGGGTGCCACTTCCAGCACCCTTTCTGACAAGGGAGTTAACATCCTTTCACCATCTGATGTCTGAATGTTAAAAAGGATGCAGCACTCACCCACCCTTCTGGGTGTTGTAAAGCTTTGGTGATTTATACTTGTCAACTGCTTTGGGATCGTTAGATGAAAGATGCTAAAGGATCATTATTAATATTTGTGAGAACGCAAAACCTATAATATACCCCATGCAGGTTAGGCAGAGAGTTTTGCTACACTCTTATTTCTCTTTTTGGAGATGAGCATGATTGCAGCATCATCCTTGAATGGCTGCATCACTTAACAACGAGCACACTGAGTTGCATGTTTTATAAGAAGAAATAATGACCTTGAGACCTGTGGCAACCCAAATTGATGCACGGAACTTCTTGCAGAGGCACCTGGACATCTTGAACCTCAGTCCCTTCAGGGCCAGGAGAGAGAAAGGTGTCCACCTATAGCCAGAAATCAGATCACACTATGGTGTGATATCTACCCTAGGACTCTCATGTGAACAATCCTCATCATATGGGGCATATTTCCGGGGTTACACTGCAGAATGATGAAGCAACCACCATTATGTCTCCCATGCCATAAGGATAGTCCAATCATTTGACTGCACAGTAGTTTTGCTCTCAGTATTCAGATCCTTGAAAACTGGACAAGCAGGATCTGTATCACCCCTGCACCATGTAGTTCTTCAGCTTCTCTCTTATGCTTTGCAGTCAGCCACTTCTTCTTTGACCTGAAACACTGTTGTTCTACTTTACACCATGCTAAGTGGAGTCCTGTTACCATACAATTTCATGCAGAATTCAGTTCTGCCTAACAGCGAGCTGCTTGGTCCCAATTCAGGTACCGACAGAGCTGAGTAATTGATGTACATTTTGATTCCAGCTTGTTTGTTTGATTCCAGCAAGTTATTGTGTGGCTACAAGAAAACCATTTCACAGGGACAGTCTCATTTGGTATTTGGGACCAATGGAACAAGACACTTTTTATTTTAATACCAGCCAATAAACAGATAGAGCTGTCAGTGAGAGCTACTTGCCCAAGTCAGAAGGCAGAAACTCCTGTTGACCCCTGTGAGCATCCAATACCCCAGAGAATTATTCTTCTGCCCTTGAAACACAGGCTGCAGCACTAGCTATATGTCCTCTCTATACATGTCTAGCTATCTGCCTCTGTAGCTTTTCTTTATGCTTAGCCAACCCCCGTCAGGTACAGCAACAGCAGTGAAGAAGGCAAACATTCAAAACAGGCTTTTCTAAGTAGGAAAAAATAATATATCAAAACAACAACAACAAAATCGCAACAACTTGTGAATCCATTTGACTGAGCGGCAGCTCCCTGTGTCTTTCACAGAGTCTGGTCACGTTCTCTAATTGCTCTGGTGATTTGTATTTAATCATGGCCATTCTCCTTTGCTGCCCATTCCCCTCCTCCGTCTGGCCCTGGGATGAAGTCACAAGCTAAATTTGTGATCATGACAATCACTGACACAGTCACATGAAGAGTTTTGGTAAAGTACAGATCTGTTTTTGTACTGCAGGGTCCAACAGGAGAAAACAAGCAGGGTGGGCAAGGGAAAAGCTGCATTATCTTTTAGGAGACTCTCCACCTCCCAGTGATATGACACCTGGAAACTACCTAAAATCAGGAAGGATTATTAGGAGGAGAGGCATTCCTAAGCGGAGGATATAATCCCTTTAAGGGACTTGCAGAAACCTAGCATCCAAAGAGATAAAAATAAACCTATCCTGTCAAAGAGAAATGGGTGCAATGTTATGTGTATTTGATGCAACATTTTCCACTATTAATTTGGTGGAACAATTTCCACTATTAATATTCGCTCAGGGTTCCTAAAATTAACTGTAATTAGTGAGAGAAAGTGCCTAGCTATGACTGAGCACAGCTCAAAGGAAACATCTGTTCAGTGCTCAGCACTGGGCAGGACCACAGTAATGAGGGTAGGCTACACTGGGAAAGTGCAAGGTAACAGAATAGGAAAAGAGGCAATTGAAAAAAAAAAAAGATGAAATAGTGAATTGTCTCTAATTAAAATTCAGTTATAAATCATATTGATGTCCTATAAGCCATGGAAGATCCCCAAGAAGTTCACCCAGAGCTATCTACCTATGTAAATATAAGACTAGAAAAAAAAAGTAAGCCTTTATTTTATTATTATAGCTATTACTTTATTAAACTGAATCCTTTATTTTTTTCCCCAGAAAACGTCACTGATATGATAATAGGTGGCGAATGCATCTTCTGAACAAAGTAACATGCCACAATATATCTATAGGGTAAATCAGAGCCCAAAAAAACATGAAGGAGGAGAGTGGGGACCTGCACGATGTCCTTTCAGTTATTACAAGTAGCCAGACAGCAGTGCTTTTTGATTAATTAACAGACAAGCTCTCACAGAACCACTCAGAAATGCTTGTTGTTTGTCTACTACAGACTTGCAAAGTTCTCGTTGATTTTCATAAATGTTTCAGAATTTGGTGCATTCATTTTTTTTAAGCAAATGGCTTCTGAAAAGGGTTCAAAATATTTATTTAACTAAGAAATACGATTGTATTTTTCTGTTACTGATACCATTGCTTTCCTACCTTTAAATTCTTACCATGCATTGACCTCGTGCAGGGATTAGCTTTTATATTCCATTTGAACTATAGAATACCTGTGGAGTCTTGGTGCCTTCTGAGCAATTAGGTGCTACAGCTATAAAAGGAAATGCAGGGAGGGAGCCTGGTGACCCAGCCACCATGTGGGCTACTATTTGTTTTCCTTCCTGCACCATCATTCCCTGGCCTGGGAACCAGATATGATGGATCTGGCTGAATAGCTATATTTTTTTTCAGGATTTTTGGAGGTATGAATGTGCAGTCAGTCTAACAGGCTTGGGAGATCTCAGTTGCACTGTATGTGACACCCACAAATATCCAAGGTATTCTGGACTGGTATGGATTAATTATCTTTCCCTGTTTCTCTCCTGGCTATAAAATGGCCTCTCAGCAAAGTTTTGGGTTATATATCTTACTATAATCAACCATTTTGCTAAGGCATGAGACTCCTTATAGGTTGTGGTTGGTCAGCACCTGCAAAGAGCATTTTTATTTTTATTTTTATTTTTATTTTTATTTTTATTTTTATTTTTATTTTTATTTTTATTTTTATTTTTATT
>JAUBNY010000919.1:2681559-2692148 GCA_032275445.1 Crypturellus soui
CCCTCTTTCGAAGCAGTCGGCCTCTCGATTCTCATTCAGGGTTTCATTAGCTCAGAGATGCTGCTGCCATCAGACATTGGCTTTCTCCATACAGTACCTGAGGATCCACTGGCTACATCTATGCTACTAAACAAGGACTTATCAACTGGAGCATGGCACGGCAAGGTTTGTGCCCACATCTTTCCCCTGAAACATGGTGGCTTCATCTATGCTCTTTAATGAGACTGCCCTGCCCATACTACCTCCTACGACACGTCCTGCACTGAGGAACTGGGTACAACCACGACACAGGCAGCGTGCTAACATTTATATATTCGGTACAATTTTAGGATGGTTCATACACCTGTTTATTTTAATAGCGTAGGCACAATCATTGACTCCACCCTAAACCGTTAAGGGCAAATTTCTCAAGACTTACTGTTTAGGATAAGATTTAAACATTCTTTTACTTAAAAAAATATCTACGAAAAGTGGAGAAACTTTTAGGACACTGGACTTCAAATGTATCTAGATATTCTTATATTTCTCACATACGATGAAATTCTGCTTGGGGGGATTATGCACCACATATAACACGTGAGACTTGCACATGTATATCCAGATAAAGATGATATGCCTCCTTTTTCACCTATTTTGCAAGAATTTTCTTCCAAGGGACTTTTTAGGGGACTCTGCTGGTATATCAACATTTGAGAATGTTGATATACTGTGTTCACTTCATCATGCGTGCAAGTAATATTCAGAAATTTATTTTTCCCTTGCTCTGGAATAAAATTTTCAAGAACAGTAGAATACTTTGCTAGATATTCTAGATTCACTGTGTTTGAAATAGAGTGAGTAAAAATATTAATATTACCAAAAAGATTCGGGAAGAGATGAGGAAGTTATGTGTGTGAGAGACAGACAGAGCTCACAACCCCTAAGGGAACATTTCACAGAGCAACAATAGATCTTTTAGAAACAGTTTATTCCTGAAAACACCCTTGCTGTAAGTGCTGCTGGTGCACTGGATGCTTCCAAAATAACAGCAATTTTCATGAAGGTCGACTGTCAAGCACATAAACACAGACAGCTTCTGGCAGGCTGATGTTGCCAAGTAAGCTCTTCATTTAATATGTAATAAGAGACAAGCCATGCTGGCTCAGAGCATGTGGGTAAATACAAAACAAGAGTTTAATTTTGCACTTGTATTTGATAAGGGCAGTGGGAACATCAAATGCCCAGTTATGTGACTAATGCACGTGCGTGACTTGAGAACAATAAAGGAGAATGACTATGTCCGTATGAGGAGTTGAAGCCAATTTGCTAGGCTTTTGTTCATGTCATAAGATAAGGTTGTTTGCACTGTGTTGTGAAGAATGCCGAAGACCACCAAAATACACAATGTGTCATAAAAAGATGAGAGAAAGCCAGAGCAAAGTGGTTCCTTCTACATCTTCAATAAGGCCAGTCGAAATGATTTACTGAAGGGAATGTTCCAGCTCCAGCTCTGATGTCAGATTAGGTTTTTATTCTCACTTTGAGTCACGGGAAGAGTAAGCAGACAGGTGCTTCTGGCCCACACTGCTCCTGGAGAACCACCATGATTCACTGCCCAGGAACAACCAATGCATCTCGGATTTATGCAATAGGTAAATCTAAACGTTAACAACAACCCCATCAATGCAATCCATTTTCAGATGTCTTTGTGTCATTTCACGGGCTGTGCTTTATGGCTGTTGCTTCATTTTTATCTTCCCCAGAAGACATCAGCCAGATGGAGGCTGTGGATGTATGCAATGTCAAAACCCATTTACATCTGACCTACATGGATCCTCATGCAAAGCTCAGTGTCTTCAGCAACAGACTATTCCTTGCTTGCATGAGCACTTGATCAAATTTATTGAACTCAGACTTGCAATGGGAGGCCACAGTTTGGACAGGTGGTTACTATGGGATGCAAAAAAGCTTTTTTTTTACCTTTCTGCTTTGGATGTATCTGAAAACATTCTTTCAACATGAAATTATGTTTAAGCCCCAGAAATAGAGGCATAATCATCCTTATGCAAAGTTCAAGTAGACATGGGCAGTGGCACACTAGTCACAAATATTAATATCTCCATTGGCACAAAAAAAGTAGATTAAGTCTGAGAATTTGTTACTTCTAACAGTATCACTCTTTCATAATTATGAATCACTATTGATAATTAATGGATCCTAACTTCTGCTTATGCCTTGTTTTCTTGTTTTCCCATGAGTCCTCACAATCAAAGCCGGAAAATCTCAAGTTCTGGAAGGTCTAATTCAATGGATATGAGAGACAAGGGCATCAGCACATGACACTAAAGAATTAAACAAGAACTGAGGTGGTGACAACTCGACCACTTAGTTCCAAAACTAAGCTTTTCTATCATCAGAGAAATTTATGTCACTACCTCTCTTGTTCAGGAGACAGCAAGGGAGAAGAAATAACTTTACATATTTCCAATTTATCTGTGCCATTAGCAATTGGTAGGCCTCGACTGTGACCGGATGAATGATTTTCTTGAGCTGGTCAGCAGGATGAAAATCAATGCTTTGGGTGACTGGAAAAGAAGGGAAAAACAATCTGAACATTTGGTACTAAAATATTGCCTTATTTATTTATTTGGGAAATAACTTTCCCTATTTCTTTCTTATGCAGATGTTTCTTGCAAAGAATCTTAACTGTCTGTGAAGAAGAAAGAGTAATACAAAATGAGAATGAGCTGTGTTTCACTTACTGGGATCCTAACAAATTTTCTTGGACAGAGTAAGTATAACAACAGGATACACATCGAGGAGAGAAAAGAACAGCAAAGATAAAAGCTGCCATTTCTGATTTTGGTGCTAACTCTTGCAAAAATGCTCACTCTAACAGAAAGACAGACACAACATACTCTGAGGCCACCTGGAGACCTGGCAAACTTATGTCATTTTGGTGCTCTTTAGAGAGAGACTGCTATTTAGCACAGCCAAATGTTCTCTAAGCAAGAGCCATTTACAAGCACATGGCAGGAAGAAATGATAAAGAGAAAAAAACAAGCATAGACAGGAAAAGGAAACAGAGAGAGTATAACCTTTGCTCCAAAAGGTGTTCAAGCTTTAGTAGAAGCCAGTGGCAGAAGACAATGACTTAAATCCATTTCTCCACATCCAATTTACCCAGTCATCTCATTAAGGAAGGATAAGAAACTCCAGCAAAAACAAGATGTTTACTGGGCTCCAGCAGGTGGAAGGGACAATGACTCTAATGCTTTCTGCCCTTTCTGCCCCTTATCCAGTTAGCACTCCTATAATTTCAACTAACAGCCAACAGGCTGTACATCCCATTTGCTCATTATCTTTTCTGTCAGTCCCACTTCCCAACCAACCGATCCTAGTAATTAATTTCTAACTCTAGGCTTTTCTTGTTTAACAAACATGACCTCAGCATTGTTCCTGATGGGCATCCATATATCCTTTATTTGGACAATGCTAATCCATCTTTAGCTATTGTTGACTTTTAATAACAATCTTTACTATCAAGCTGAATTGGTCTTGAATTATTTAGTTGAAGCAGTCTAGATCTATACAGAAGCATTCTGGGTTTCTCTGTGGTCTGTGAAATCATCTGAGCCCTGTGGGTTTATTTCCTAGCTTAAAAACAGTGAGAAACATATAAAACCCTCCATGAACAGCTATGTCAGAAATTATATTAGCGGTCAGGGAACTGACACCAAAAGCATGCTGGAATTTTTAGAAGAGTTTCTTCACACTGATGAGCAAGTGCTTCACAGTCAGGTGGTGGCTTTAAGTATCTGCTTGGGTTAGACTGGTTTTACATCTAATTAGGACACTACAGTGCTATGCTGAAAAAGCACCACTAGCAAAATATATTTGACTTAGGGAATTCAGCCTTCTTTCTTGTTTTTTTGGTCTTCTGAAAAGAGATCCAGCTGTTGCGTAGCAAGGTCCTCTGATCAAAAAATGCAAGTCTGCTACAAGGGTTGTTAGATAAGCCTGGAGTCACAACCTCTGCACTCCTCCCATCCTCCAGTGCCCTGCGAGCAAAAGGACTTCAGCGAGAATTTATTTTTTAGAGCCTATTGTTGGGCATTGTAGATGATCTTCCTTAGGGAATTGTTTGCATATAAAACTGTGAATTATATCCAAACAATACCTTAAAAATAAGCTGGGCTTAGGTTTGATCTTTAAATCTCTTCTTGTTCGATTGTCCTTTTTAATAGAAACTTGCCCTTCCTTAAGTGCCGGGATGGCAAAGTGGACTGGACCTCCTATATTGAAATGGTAAGTGAAATAGCAACCCTTTTTGGTCTGGGAGCTGCTTCCAAGGAAGGATCCCACAGATACTAACCACCAGCTTATCCCATCCCAGCCCTTAGGAATGGCAGGTCTCTATCCCCATCATGCTTGGCCTTCGGTATCACATAAACAATAAAATCCATGAAAAGCAAAAAGAGGATGGAGAGGCCCAAACTCAGGTACAGGATGGCTGAAACTTCTGCCCAACTCCTACACTGGCAGAAACTCCACTGAGACCAAATCCATGTTTCCCTTACAGTGAGGCTGTACTCTGATCTCTGAATTTGCTTTCATATTGATGCATTTCAGCAACATTAGGGACAAAAATGATATTCTATCATGAAAAAAAGAGTTCTCAGTATTCTTTAGAGTATTTTAAAATATATAATGCTTTAGGAAAAAAAAATAAAGCTTAGACAAGTGGCATGGGCCACTTCTTATTTGAGGATATATTTGTTCAGTGCAGCATTTTCTTTCTTTTTCTGTCAATCCACATTTTTATGAGGTTTCCCTATCATGGGTTATACTTAAGGTTAAGAAGAATTCAACCATATTTACTTTTCATGAGTGCAGTGAGAGACAGTGAGCCAGTTAGCTAATGAGGATTTTTCCTCCCGCCCTTTGCTTGGGAATATGGATGTTTCATTTCATAGTTGGAATTTGACTTTTGAAGTTCTCGCAATATATTTTTATGTCACTAGCTTCCAATTTCTCTTCCAGATTTGTTGCTAACTGGCAGCTCGAGTGACATGGTAACTCAGTAAAGTTGATTTTTAGGGAATTCTTCACCCTCCTCCAAGCTACTTTAGTTCACCATGAGCCACAACAACTCTTCTGGGAAACACTAATATCAGCATTTTGAATCTCTAATTAGAAATTACAGTCAGAACTGACTTGTTGCACTCAATAGAAATTTGACCATTCATTTCCCTGGGATACAAGCTGTGGCCACTGTGAGGAGTAAAATGCTAAATTAGCAGCTTCATGTTTTCCTGCATAACGGTTCATGAATCACCAGTGAGACAGAGAAAAATTACTGATAGACCATAAAAGGGCAGTAATGTTGTATCTTTTTTCTTATTTGCAAATAGTAAATAATATCAAAGCAATCAAAAATGGATTCACTCCTTTTCTTTCATTTTCTCTCAGCAACTACTGTGACTGATACAAGGATGGTTATGGCCATAATGAATGAGAAGGTGATTTAGAAAAAAAAAAATAGCAAATGATAAAATCATTACTGTCACTGTACAAGATACTAGTATGCTTTCCTCTGTAACACTATCTATCAGTGGGGTCGCTGATGTTCAAGGAAAAAGAGTTTATGCTAGAGCAAACCAGAGAAGACTAAAGACCTAATGAAGAGAACGGAGACCCACCTAAGAAGATAATAACAGCTAATGAGGGTACACCTAAATAAGGGTTGTTGGATTCATCAGAAGAGCAGGGAAAGGAGAAGTATTCAAACCATAAGGAATACTGGCAAAAAGCCAATGGGAATGAATTGTTCATGAGTAAAAGAAAAAGGCTATTAACCATCCGAGAAGGAGGTTCCAAAGCCAACCTGCATTACGGAGTTCTCAGAGAAAAATAACTAAAAGCTTTTAAGATTGAGATTGATATCATCATGTGAGGGACTGTATGAAGTAGTAACACTAATAATCCTTGGGAAACGGTCTTGGATATCCCTGTTTGGCATATCAAATGTGCCAAACATAGTCCTTATTCTGAGAACAAGTGCATGAGATACACAGAAAGTGTGACAGAGGCAAAGGTAAGGAAAGACTGCAATAAATGTATTTAATTTGTAAGTGAAACAATTTCCACATACACATATCAAGTGTCAGCCTTGCAAATGTAATTGGCGATCTGAAAGTCAAATTTTGACCTTTCTGCCTCCTTACCCCTCACCAGAAATAAAGATATTTGTGATCAGAATTTAGCTGATTTGGAGGTTTTTTGGTAGTAATGCATGAGGCAGAATATCATCACCTCCCTTATCTAGAGACTGTTCTCTCTGTGGAAGTCAGATTTTGTGCAGCAGATAAGAAATGTGCCTGAATCACACAGAAAAGCCAGATCTAATGAGTCACTACATACTATTTTTACCCATATCCTTGGGTTCTTCTTTTATTTTTATAGACACTTTTCATATGATTTGTGTTGAAATCCACTCCATATTGCTCAGAAAGGCAATATGGGTCGCCTTACAGACTCAGATGGTTTTTCACCCTGTGCCTGATTCAAAACAGAAGCACATAGCAAAATGCAGAAGCTTCTGACTAACCTTTCTCCTTTATGTGAAATTCACTGCTGAATGCACCAACATATCTTTCAAAAAAAAACACCTGCAGTGATGCCTCCACCTATTTCTATCCAGAAGCTTTAGTAATTACAGAAATTGTCCTAGATGACCTAATACTTATTTTTCAAATGCAGATGCTGTGAATCCAAGATGAAATTACTAGTTAGAAACAGACAAAAATTTACTGAAACAAAAGCAGGGCCAAACAGGGCACAAGAATTAAATTAAAAAAAAATCACCTTGCTGCCTATAGCATATTCTAATAATTTGTTAATCAACTTCGTGATAAAAATCTGCAGGGAAATCTGTTAATATAAATTAAGCAAAACCTGACTTTGAATGCCTTTCATGAAGTTATTTCCCAGGTTAGTATGTAGGTCAACTGACAATGCTGAAAGCTCAGCATTCTCAAGAACAGCAGAATGAATCATATGGCAATTCTAGGCTACTTTAGTAGATAATCCATTAATGTAAAGAAGCCACACTTGATTTATGGCTACAGACCTGGTTTGGACACTATGTTTCTGTCATTGGAGGCATAGGATGAAGCTCCTGGGTATCTGAAGGAAAATACAGACAATGTTTAGAAGGAAGGAAGAGGCAATGTAATTCCTCCTGCAATGGTGAATTGCACCACCAAGAAGACTTCCTAGTGCTTACTCATCAGCCAGAGCATCTGAAAGACTGAATTCTGAGAACTGGCAAGTATTTGGCCTCTCAGTATAGCTTGACAATAACATACTTCCCTGGAAAAAAACATGCATTGCTTCTCAAAAGCAATGAACCATAAGATTTTGATGGGAGATAGCCAAGTTGGGCTATAGACAGAAGGAAAAAATATAATAAAATAACAAAAACAGAACAAAGAATTCCAAACTGAAAATTGCTAAATAATAGTAGCTATTATTGCTGTCCACTCTTCAGTGAAATGCCATAGGCATTTATGCAGCTAAACTGATCCTATACCCATTCTAGATCATGAACAGCTTTAGGGCAGTCTGGCTCTTGTCTCGCTGCAAATTACACGTCTATGGACCTAGTCATGAAAATGAACATCAGAAAACTGAGTTTTTTATGAGAATCTTTAGTCAAATTACTTACATACTTTCCAATTCATTCTACAGAAAAAATAATCAAAAATAGGATTTGAGGGGTCCTTGAAGGGTCATCTAGTCTACACTCATGCACGAAAATCCAGCCTATCTAAATGTCTTCCAATTGCAGCATTCACCAGTGAAATATATTATTTGACTGTGTCAGCTTCTTGGCAAAATGTAAGCAAGGGAAGGAAGAGCAATCTTTCTTCTGCAGTTAGGGATTTCAACTGAATCCTTTAATATTCTGCTCATGCTAGACTATTTTATTTTTCTAATGTAATCTTCCCAAGGCCTTCACCTTCAGTTGAACTTTAAAATATAAAATCAACACATTTACTGTATTTAAAACTTCCTACTAAAGTATCTTTACATGTTCATTTCTCTTCATTTCAGAACCAAGGGCATTAACCTGATGTACTTTTAGACAGACTGCACAGTCTCTAAACAATAGCAAGCTTTGTGAAGATCTCACAGAAACTGAAGCACATAGCACATGGCACTATTGACACTATTGACCACAAGAGATGAGGTAGAATAGAAAATAGTGTGTGGAGGCTTTATGCATTAATCCTTTCATTGCTTTCTTCATCTTCTCACTTAGAAGGAGAGAGAGATTTCTGGAATAATTCTCAATGTGATCTTGCAGATGAGATAATATATTCTGCAGGCATCAAAACTATAGGTATTTATTTAGGTTTCCAACTAAACAGTGCTTTTAATCTAAAATAGACACCACCATGCACCAAAAAGAAAACTTGGGGATGCTTTCTTAAAAAAAAAATCTTATTTTCAGTCCAGGTTATCATAGTGTCCATGCTGTTTTGACCAGTATCCATGGCTGTGTTTTCCCTCAAACAAAATGGCTGGTGCTGGGTCGTATGACTCCCTGCAGTAAGATTGCCCTACTTTTCAGACTACAAAATCTGCTGTATTTTACTTGTCCTAGGGCAGCCAGAATCTAGTTGTTAAACAGTCTTAGCTCCTACTGTGCCTGTCCTACTTTGTTATAATAGGACATGGTATTATCAACCTAATCTATCGTGATTTCAAAGGAATAATTTTATTAACCATCTTGCATGTCTAAATACCACACCAGTATCATCTCCTGAGACTGAGATTTCCTTAATGGTACGAAATTAGTCTATATATTGCAGACAATTCTTGGAACTGTACTTGAATTATTTTTATATCGGATGATTTTATTTCAGTCACAGCTCCTGATTCTGTGTTGCTGCTTTTATTTTTAGTTTCTGCTTATCTACATTCCTGAGTAAAAGTAAACTTTATAGTCAGGCAAAAAGGTAACTAATAGCTTTAAAATCAAGAGGTAATGCATACCAAATCCTTGATCACATCCTTGATTTCATCCTCAGGTCTGGATACTTGCATACACAGTGTTTATGATGCTACCTATGATTAGGAACATGGTAGTACGGTCTCTTTCCCTACACGATGATCAATAGTTTGTTTGCTAAGGAAGAGCTCACTGATTTTTGACATAGGATTCATTTTACTCCATGTGCACATTTGTAATTGTAGATGGCTGTCTCTGAGCGACTCGCCAGCAGTTTTCCTGTGGTGAGAAGAATTCTAACCAGGATGTTCAGATGGACTTAGGGTAAAAGTCTTCTTAAATGAATCTTATTATTCATATAATGTATATTACTATTATTACATGCTGAGATCACCTCAAGAAGATATGAAATGAATGGCACACCATACCTCCATTGCAGGTTTTGACTGCAAGGGAAGTCTCAGTTGAATCTCAGAAGCAGATACCCACAACATACATACCTAAATGTTGATGACATGAGTCAATCAAGTATGTAAAAATCTAAGCCAATCTCCTTTTGCTCCATTAATTGCAGCTTATGGGAAAATGAACCTTCATAAGAAAATACATCCTAATGTGCTAGACACCTGTTAAGTGAATGCTAGCCTGAAAAGTATTCTTCTCTCCCCATGATTATACAGAGAGCCTGAATGAGCAGTGTAGATTAGGGACCCAACTAAGGAGACGCTAAAACTGGATGAGAAGAGTTCTGCATTTATGTTCTGTTGCTTAATGGGCAGACACCAAATCAGATAAAAACAATGCTATTAACAAATAATTATGCACAGTGGGTCAGGCAGAGTGCATTTCTATTCCAGGAAATGTTGTGAGGTGGTATCCCCGAGTAAGCTGTGCCATATGTTTTGTCATATCATCCCCCTTTTCTTCCTTGCAAGTCTGGTGGCCACCCCATTTTAAATGATAATTGAAGTGAACAGCTTCTGGTGACAACAGTGTAATTTGATGTCTGCCTGCCTAACAGAATGAGAGAGCCATGACCTGCCTGGAAATCTGGAAATACACTCAGTTGGCTCATCTCTTCGCAAAAAAATAAATGCTTCACACTGTTCTCTCCTTGCCCAGCATGTGTGCAGCTCTCTTCCTAGGCTTCCTAATACTGTTGCTTGCTCTGAGTGTCTTGTCTGCCTGCCAGTCTGCTCTGAATTTTAAGCATGAAGCAACTATGACAAATCATAACAACCTCAGTCCTACCAAAGGCAAAAAAAAAAAAGAGTGAGGGCACACCTGAAACTTCACTTCTAAAAGCTGTGGTTTCCCAGATCAAGCAATTAAAAGGATAAGTAATTACATCCTGTTGATCTATGTGAAGGAATATGAGTCATTGCTCCAACATTTATTGTTTCTTTTTTTAAGTGAGAATGCAAAGATGATGGGGCCAAATTCTTCTCGGTTGTGTGCAGCAAAAGGACAATGGTAATGGGTACAAATTGTAACATGGGAAGTTTCTTCTCTATATGAGGAAGAACTTCTTTCCTGTGAGGGTGACAGCCCTGGCACAGGCTGCCCAGAGAGGCTGTGGAGTCTCCTTCTC
>JAUBNY010000919.1:2692582-2711390 GCA_032275445.1 Crypturellus soui
CGAATCCTACTGATGCCAACACAGGAACGAATAAAGGGTCATTCTGCTCCATCCCCTGTAATCCAATCAGCTAAATATCCCTTTTTAATTAGCTACAATTGAGTTAGCATAATGAGCGCTTTCTCTGTTTACAAGTTTCATCTGCCCTCTTCCATCCGTGCATTCAAATCTGCAGTGCAGCTACAGCTGGTTTTGGATGATATTTGCTAAGTAGCTTGTCTGAGGGCTGTCCCAATCTTCCCATTAACTTCAGGGGCACTGAGACTTATCCATACTGTAACTGTTAGGCACTGAAGAGAATATCCTTCAACCCTGATTTCTAATGAATGCTCTATCATCCAAACCCTTCTTCTCTGGAAGAATATTCATGTATTGTCAATAATCCAATCTAATGTGTCAGAGGTAAAAGAGTCCTGCACAGCCCTTGTACCTGTGAGCAAGTAGAGATATGGAGGACACTGAAGGAGGCAGGGAGAGTAGCTGTCCTTGAAACCTAATGTGTCACCTTTGTTTATTTATACATGAAGGGCATTAAAAATATACCAGATCTTTCAAAGATTTAAAGGACATTTGTAGCAAAAAGCTAGGACAAAGCCTGTTTTATAAGAATTTGCTATGGATGTCCCCATTAATGTGACAAAATAATTCTTTTAGTTCACAGCCTACAATTCTTTCTCAGATTATTACACAGACTGCTTTTTTTCTCACTGCTCAGCAGCTTTTAATTGGTGTGCACTGTAGTAAAGGAAATATCAATGCAGGAACAACTTAGAAATGCAAAATAACTGGATTATTATCCTATTTTACAGTAAGTCTTCTTTTAATAGCTACTCATTTCTGCTGTTGAAGCAGCCCCTGTAAAAGGGATTTTGTCCTTCAGCCAGAATAAAAGACATCTTGATGCTAAAAATAAAAGAAATGGGAATCACTTGCCGGAGCTGGAATCCTCCGCTGCAAGAACGCTGTGACAGCGCTGAGGCTGGCAGAGGACAGCGATGATGGAACAAAGGCAACAGCAGCTTGAAAATATTTCCCCTGCCCAGCAGGAGGAAAATATTCATAACAGTCTATATTTCCTAGAAACCGTCTGCTCACGCTGCACCTAGTCTAGGGCTCGTTCAATAAGGTGAGTCTTCACCAGGGTTGCATCAGATCTGCAGTGAGCTGCCTACGAGCCAGGGCAGATGGAACCAGAAGCAGGTCCTGGGCATTTAAATGAGAATTAATTAAAGCAACAAAGTGCCAAGCTTTTTCTTAACTTGCACTTTCCCTATTATCCCTTTTTTTTCCTTCAGAAATATGAGTCCATATATACTGCTGACATAAATCAGAGCTATTCATGGCTTCAACTCGAGCAATATTGATATATAGTAGCTCAGTATCTGTCAGATACAAAACTATATGTTTCTATTGTGAGAGGCATTTACCTAAAGACAGTCTGCACCTGCACACAAGGGATATTCCCCCATGTAAAGCATCAGCTCTTTTTTTAAAAAAAAATCAAAACTAAGAAAGCTGCTTAATGTCACATACCAGCTCAGCCACCAAGTGTGCAGCAGCTAATTAAAATGCACAGCTCCAGCTAGGAAGCTTATTCTGACTTCTTGCTGTAACTGGCAGCCCTCAGCCTGTTTAGATAAAGGATGATGGAGAAAAGTAATGTCAGACAGTTCTCTCGTTTTGGCTTTGTTCCGATGCTTGTATTCACTAGGAGCCCATCTGCAGAGAAGGAAAGAAAGCTGCCCAGTCTCTCTCCTCCCATCCAGCATTCAGGATTCCCATTCCTCAGCATTCATTGCTACATGCAAGACTAGCTAAAATAAGTGCAAACTGATTCATGTTTGGTGATGTTTGAGAACCTTGAGGAACACAGTAGAATTTTGATAAATGGTTTGCTCAGGAGACAAGGAAAAAGGCCAAGGGTCACCTACCTGAGTCCAGGTGGTTATTTATATGATTGGTATTTCAGCACGGGTCCTTGGGTATCCAGCATTCCTGACACACTGCTCAAAAGAGCACCTCTATCATGCTGATTACATGGTCCTTTAAAGGCCAGCCTATCTCCAGCCAGGCATCTCTGGAAGCCAAAAGGACCTCAGACACCCAGGGTACAGCTGCTAGGTATGAATGGAGCAGTGACCAGCAAGCTGCCCAACCAACTTGCTCACCCACTGTAACATTGGTGATGGGCAAAGAGCAGTGCTCTCTCCAAGGTAGGTAAGGACACATCGTCTGGGATCATTTCAGACATATTTGACCTTCTTCCACCATGATCTTCTTCTCTAGTGTGAACTAGGGTTAGAAACAGGGTGAGCATGAATGTATCTCCCTGAGACGTTCCTCACCTCTGCCCTCAGTGTTGCACGTGTAGGAGTGCGCATTCCCCTTGGTCCTCTGTGCTTCATGTTCACTGTTGTTTTTAAATATCATCCACCATATGGCTCTGCTTCTGCTGTGCAGAGCGTAATGAAATAACATAGATAGCATAATTACACAGCACTGACAATACATCCCTTCCTGTCTTTTAGGATTAATTGTTAAACATGGGCGAGCTGTAACTCGTCACTAATCCAGTGGTACCTACTAATACCTCAGAGTTAATCCTGAGCTGTGCAGTGCTGTGATGCTGCTTAATATGTCTGGGATTTTGGTCTTTTCTAGCAGAGTATCTTACAATAGACAGACCATGGGCCTGATTCTTGCCTGCTAAGTTGGGATATCTCCAAGCTTGGATATCCAACTTGGTTATCTAAAATCAAGCTTGACATCAGGACCATTTTCTGGCCTTTGAAGTTTGTGAGGGTGGTTCTTGTTTATTTGTGTTTTCTCTCTCAGCTTTTCCAGAGATACCAGCTCAGGTAAAATGCCACCAAAGTAACTGTGAAAGTATGAAGAAGACAGAATGGAAATACAAGTCACACTGAATTAAGAAAGCTCAAAATGAGTTCAGAGAAAGCGAAGGTCTGGATTCACAAGAAAAAAAGAGAACTAATTCTTTTCTGAGGTCTGCCTGTGTCAATTCTTCTCTGGGGTAGTTATGAAGTTCCCTAATTCCTTTCTTGGCAATTTTTCCACGTACTGGTATGCTGTTAGCACACTGCAGGGACACAAATTTCCATGATGCAAGTTGCTTATTTTCCTTAGCCCTTCACTTTGTTTGTTTAACTTTGTCTATATGCTTCCCATGGCAATCTCAGCTTTGATGACAGAATTATTAACAGTAGTGAGGGCTGTTGGGGAATCTCAAACAGGGTAAACACAAACACGTACTGGTGTATCGCAGTGTTTGTTATTGCATGTGTCATGGTAAAGCCTTATGAAAAGAAAAAGAAATGTTCCACTTCTCATAAAGCAAGTCTCGTGGGAAGCAAACTATTCCACCAAGAAGCTTTAAGGGGATACTGTAAATGATCTTTTTAGCCCTAATGATTTGGTATTTATTAGAGCTCATTATGGCCGAGAAATCTATGTGAAAAAATGACAAGTTTTAGGGTCAAAGTATTGAAAAGTCAAGAATCTGCCAAAAATGGAACATCCATTTTATCTTCCCTTCCTTTTTCATTCTATCTTTCTTCTTCATATGTACAGTGATATTCCTGAATGACAGACCACAGACCAGTTTTAGCCCCGGACCTCTGTGTCATTCACTGCATAAAAGACATGATGCTCATGGACGAGGTAGCTATTAGAGACTCCATTTTAATATCATGTTTAATGGTAACCCAACACCATTTTTGTGGTGAATCATTCAGATTCTGCAGAGTTTGAATTTACTATGTGAATGAATAATGTTCATTCACTTTTCATATCTTTGATTTCACTATTTACTTTTTCTCTGAGTGTATCATGATTGCACTCATATACTTCAAGAGGAAGTCATCTTCTTAAGACTTCAAAAATATTATTATCCCCATTTTCAATTGAAGGAACTAGGATTGATAGAGATACTTTTAACATTTGTTATGCCTATAGATGGATCTCTCTGAACACGCAACATTTTGGTAGCACTTCTGTTTGCAGTTTGTTGTATAGACTATATCCAGACAGGGCATTTATTAAAAAGAAAAACTAATTTATCATGAACTTGGCATAGGATAGCACTTGTATGCGAATCAAATCCCTCAAACAGGAAAGATTGGTTTTGTCTGGTGATGACAGGAGTTTTTGTTGCAAACAGCCTTGAAGCAACATCTTCATCTAGAGCAGATAAGGCTGCTCAGTTCTGATTCAGCTGGGCGGTGGTCCTGCATGGCCACCCCAGCACATGAATAATTCATTGCTACTGTTATATCTTAGCTACATAAAATATCTTTTAAGCATCTTAACTACATATAAAAATGAGTGTTCCAAATAACCAATTCTGTACCTGCAGGTACAGTGCTGTTGACTATTTACAAGTGTCTTATTTACAAATATTTGATCAATTTTGCTGTCTGGGAATTCCCTGCCTAGTCATTCCACTCAAAATCAACACATTTAAGCATACAAAGAGAAGATGTTGCCTGGGGGGAATCTCTATAGTGATCCATAATTCCCACCTGAAGAGATCCTGTAACTCGTGAAATTAATCATTCCATAATTAATCATGAACATTTCATCAATGGTGAATTTCAAGTCAGCCCATTGTCTTAAACTAGTTTGTTTTGTCACACTTGCAAACAATTAGCAAAGAAGTCCGAGAAGTTCTTGGACTATCCAAGAAATTAATGATTCGGAGTACACTGAAGTGCACATCCACACACAGTCCAGCTACAGCACACTTATAACTAAAGAAAAAACTTGATTTTCATTTGTATAACTCACTAATAACTTCAGTCCCATAGATCTTAGCACAAGTTTCTACTGATTTCAAATTCAAGCTAACAGTGCTTGACCTTTCTTCAAATAAGCCCCCAAGCTTCAAGCATTTCACATCCTGTGAAAATAAAGACCACCTGGGATAAATATGATTTATAGCCCTCAGCCAGCAATGGTGATACTATGGCAGAGGCCGTATCAAAATCCAGGATGTGCTGTGACAGTTCACTGGTTAACCATATATTCTTCTTGTCCCCTGCCTTATTCTTCCTATAATTTATGCCTTCGGATAGTCATTTTCACTTCCCTAATACCCTCTAGGAGAGACAGACTTCTTCCACATTGCTTTGATACCAAAAAGAGAGTATTACCAGCTTGGGTGTTTATTAACACATCCTAGTGTCTAGGCTCAGGAACCAAGGGGCCCAATCTTTCCAGACCTCTACCTTGGAGCTGTTCAGTCTTATGATGGACAGGACAACTACAAGAACTATAATACAGCAGAGAAAACAAGGATGGAGTTTAGTATAACCACGACTGTTGGACAATTCATCCCCACAGTCTCCGAGGGAACAACAAAAAATAGGATGTCAGAACTTTGCCAGGTTTAGGCAAATTTTCACTATATGTACACCACAACTGAAACCTGGATTTCAAGGCAGGAGAACTTCTTTCTTTGATCTATTTCATTAGGAACTTCTCAAAAGTTAGATGTTAAAAAGTACCACCTATTCTGGAGGACTTACTTACTCTTCACATCTACACCTGACAAGGGCAAAATTCTTCACACACTCATTCAGAAGAAAAGTACATTTTGCACTTAAGTAGCTATTTACCTTTACCTAGGCAAAACTGGATGCAGTGAAAACTGGGAATATTACAGATTTGTCTAAGCATAGAGAAATTTCTGCTCAATTCCCTGCTCGTCCTCAGCATTTGTTGTATGAATTTGACAAATCACCTAGGCTCAGGGCTTCAAATTATTTAAGAATCTACTTACAGTTTAAATATCTGACTTCCTTTGGCTCCCATTTCATCTAAATATCTTTGACGATCAAGATCTTGCCCACACTCCGTTTCAGTTCCCTATCTATCTGTAAGATAAGGTGGTATTCCCTGACCTCCTGGCAGGATATGTAAAATAAATGGACCATGACTTGCAATTCACTTTACAATTCAGTAACCAGCCAAAAAAGTGAGGAAGTTCAGCTCAGAGATTGAGGCATTTAGCTTGTTTTCACTGTGGACTTCTTGTCCTCCTGTCTCATCAGTTGTCTGTCCCTCCATAAACTCTTCTCACTAGTCTACGCCAAGAGTCTCTCCTTGTCCTCATCCTCTTTTTTTTTTCCAAGTTCTTTCCTCTGTAATTCTATACATTTCACTTTTCAACTTGTTTCCTCTATAAGCAGTGCTTTATCCTGTTGACTTCATCTTCCACTATCTATAAAATTAAAACAAAACTTGAGGTTAACGTGGCTTTTGATACCTGACCTCCTCTTTTCTTTTCATGTTAAATCCTTTCCCCTGCTGATCTGGTTTGTCTTCAGTTCTTTATGATGAGAGCTATTTTGAGTTATAGGAATGTAGTTATCTCATGGTACTTGGTCCTGATCTCTGGTGTGGACTTGCCAAGGACTACTTTAATAACAGCAGTGATAGCTGTGACTACCAAAATGACTCAGGGCCAGTTAAGGGCACTATTTAACATAAAAATAAATTAGATCACAGGAAATGGGGCTACAACTACACGATGCTTTATGGACATACACTGCCAAGCAGACAGCGCTCCTGCCCTGAAGACCTTAATTTAATGTATGTATAGCACTCTCATTTTAAAGCACCACTCATACTAACACAGTGTTCTCTATTCTGTTGACTATGTGCCAGCGTAAGAGAGAGGACAGCCAAGTTGCCAAGCTTTCAAAAAAATAGACCGTCAAATACACTATCACCAGATTCCTGCAGTAACATATTTTGTAGCAAGACTGGTAAGCTCGAAACCCATAAGCCAATTTGCATTTTAATTCATGCAGCAAATGGCCTTGGGACAAGCTCAGTATTAACGCATTTATCATATTCTCTTCTTTTTTTTTTTTTTTGCTCAGTTCACCAGCTACAGCTTTATTTGTAGCTTGAGCTGGAGATTCCTTGAGAGGCAGAATATGAAAAATGAACCCACTTTAAAAACTTTGCACCCTGCATGGTGATCCTGCCCAGCTTTACAAAGTAGGTAGGACTGGGTCAGACCTGTACTGAAATGGGGGGTACCGGGAGGGTGAGGCAGGAGAAACCTCAGGGGTCCAGAAGGTTACGGTCAGCTGTATGTTAGCCAGGACAGCAAGAAGTTCCCTGGTGTCACGCTGAACAAACTGTGCTGCAGATCTGATGAAAAAGCCATGGGATGGAGCAAGTTAATACTGTTACTTTCATTTCTCAGGGCTTTAAAGGATTTTTTTTCCACTGATGCACTCCATGATTGCATTTTTTCCTCCATCTCCTTTAGATTCTTCTTTTGCAGTATTTGCAATGCTGTCCATGCTGTCCATCTTGGGCTTTTGTTTTTCTGCTTTATGTTAAAATAGATAAGCAATGGAACTGTTGCAAAGCTGAAATATCATGAGCTTGGTCTACTTAGAAAAATAAGTGAATAATACAAGAAAAATAAAGAATAATACAAGAAAGAAAATTAATTATAAATAAATAAATAAATAATCTGTGGCCATTGGAAACACTGAAAATAAAGAATACTTTTAAATTCCACCCTGGCTCTTAGTTTATTTTTTTGCTTATAAATCTGATGGTGCCTTCAGACTGATTGTATGTGCCAAAATCTACTGGTGAGAGCTCAGATCAGTAATTCTGAAGAGCTTCAAAAATATTTTGAAATATTTTTGAAAACAGTTTATCTGGTGTCTGTTTTGTTGTAACTGCTTGGATGTTCTCCACTAATTGGAGAAAGTGCTCTCCATTTGCTCTTGAACTTTGTTCCCCTGTGCTGTTAGGAAGCAAAACTTGACTCTATGAGATGCTTAAGTCCCATTTTAGGGATGTGCCTATTTGTGCTATTGCATGAGAGCAGGCTTTCTGATCATTTTCTAATATTAACTTCCATTATTACTTGGCAAGTAAAGAAAAAGAAAAAGAACAAAACTTCACAAAGAGAAGAGGGCCCCAAAAGTCCAAAATCTGTCAAGTTCCACATTTTCACTTGAAGGTAAATAAATTCCCAGAAGTCTCTTTTCTCTTTGCACAAAAGGCAAGAGGCATTTAAGTAAGTCAGCTATAGCAGCCTCTTCCTTGGCATGCAAACTTCTATAAAACAGGCTAAAAACAAAAAAAACTCTGTCCCATAAAATTAAAGAAGATGGGTGTTCTTGGTAATGGGCATGGCTCCAGGTTCTTGCTGGCTTCCTCAGCAAATCAAGTTATGTCATGGATGCAGCTTTTCAGCAGTTGTCAGTACTAGGAAGAAAGTTGACCAAACAGCTGACCAAAACCACATGAGGCAATTGGTTATTAGAAAAACTGCACACAGGTTAAGAGGTTAAGGTTTCTCAAGCATTTTGGGGACAGTCTTTAGAATGACACAGAATTCAAGATAAAAGAAGTACTCGGAAAGAAACTTTGAGTTACCACCTCTTCAACTCAGCAAATGATAGGATCACAAAATGATTCTGCTGGTGCACCTAACACCAACGAGGACAACTACATCCACAATGAAAACATTTGTAAACACTGAGCCATCTGCCTGAGACATCAATCAGAGAAAAAAAAAAAGGGATTTTTTTGCAAGTGTGGTGAGCTAAATGGGCCAAATGGGCAACATGGGGGTGCTAAGGGATTCTGCGAAGACAGGGTGTCTCGATGTGAATAGGAGTGGGAAAGTCAGAGGCTGGGGAACAGGACTGCCCTCTCTGCAGCAACGAGCTGAGTCCAGCTCTGCGCTCGAGTTGTTTCCTCCACGTCAGCAAATTTGTCCTCGGTAACTCACAGCTGCTGCTGAAGAGGTGTGTTTGAGGAGAATGTTGCTGCTGAAATACCCTGTATGTAACTTCTGGAAGAAGTGAGCCCTTCGCTGTCTTTACTTCAGGCCTGAGGCACAAGGAAAATCACCAGGCAGATTCAGGCAAAGCAGGTGGCCAAGACTGGCTGCACACAAAAGCGTCATACATCTAGTGAGGCCTCTTTTATAATGATTTATATCTGTTTTCTCCTGTCCTTATATAATCATCAAATACTTCAGAACTACGGTTGCATAACTATGGCTACCTGCTTACTATACAAGACATACAGGGATACTTACCTTTTTAAAAAGAATAGCAGTTGTTTTTAGATGAGGGGAAATGATTGCTTTTAGTTTTATATATTGAAACATCTTTAAAATAACTAAGTGAAATGAGAAATTTGACATCAAGCTATGGCTTGATGTATGGACAAAAGAAGGGAAATCTGTGAAATATTCAGTCTAGATAATATCCCTCTGATTAAGATACATTAAAATGAGATTGTGAAAGTTACATCACAAGGCTATTTTGGAGGTACAGTTGTGGTTGAGCACCACTTTTATGTCCAGGTACACCTTTCAGTACTCAGTCAGATATGTTCCCACAAAAATCACCTAGCAAAACTTTGAAGTGCAGCAGCAGGCAAATGAAACTGTGGGAAAAGTTTTGTTCAATACTCCCATCAGTCATTGATAAAAAAAAACAGAACAAAAAAAAATCAACTGATTCAGAAGGATGTAGAAACCAGACCAAAACAATTGCTAGAGCTGTAGAGAAAAAATATATATTGAGAAAGCATTGTCTAAGCCAAGTATTCAATTGAATTTCTTCTATGAATGAAAGCTGTTGGAACAAAAAGACAAACCTTTATTAAGAAACAATATGAACCAACTTGTAAATATCAGACATTTAATTCATCTCACTGATGCATTGCATAGTGTTTTGCAGAATGCAGATGAAGCCTCATTATACTCAAAAAGGCAAATAATCAATTTATAGAGGATGAAACTATTGCAAACAGAGATGAAGTTTCTTGACATGGTCATGTACTACCTTCTCCTCTAACGCCCAGATCAGCCTCATCTCTCTGCTACGTCCCGTCTGTCTTCTTGAAAAGCAGAAATTGCTTTTGGATTCAGGCTGTTATCCCTCCTACTAAGGTTTTCAGCACAAAATTTTAACTTTCATACATATATTACCGGCTCCTGTATTTACTACAAATCCATTAGGGGCTCCAGCCTGGCAACTCAGACCAAGAATATGTCCCCAACAGCTACAGAAGAGGTCATGCAACCTTCACCGATAAAAAGTCCCTATAGGAAAATGTTAAGCTATTTAATTTTGTGTCTTAATCAATATGTCAGGAATATAAAATACTACTTAACCAAACAACATAAAGAAATTTTATAGCACTGATTGGTACTAAAGAGGAATATGAAGTAAACTCAGTTTTCCCTCAACCAGAATTTAGTCTCCAGCCCCTCAAAGGATGAAATACGTGTCTGAATGCCTCCTCAGTTACTGTGACTGAAGTATGTCATTAAAAAATCGGGATGAATTTAGATATATTTGTCAGCCACATTTTGAAAGAAATTGATATCTATTTAATTATATATAGAGAGATATATATCTTTTTTACCGCAAAAGCTTAATAAGGGGTTGTTGGGCAGCTGTAGTACACAAAAGCTGCTCTCTGCTAGGATCAGCCACTTACTGGAAGGGTTGAACTGACATGTTGTACGTCATGGTAGGGACAGCCCAAAGCTGCAACATGGTCAGCCGTCAGCAGGTCCTGGTCAGCACTCATTGCATTGGGCTAATCAGACAAATTCAAACCTGAGAACCCCAGTAGGTACCAAATGTTGTGGAGAAGTTACCAAGAGCTCCATTTTCTTGTCTCTTACATCCTTATAAAGCTGTGGTATAGTACTCAATTCATTTTCTTCTCTCTTACATAGTCCCTGTAAAACTGTGGTTTCCTTATAGTTGGAATTCAAACTGGGAGTAAGAAAAGGATAGATACCAGGGTATATGTATATTTGCTCAAACTAATTCATCCTTTTTCTTTTGTGTCCTTGACATTGAGATGAGATGGACGGAAATCTGTCATTTGATGACACATTACTTTTTTACCCATCTCAATCCATCTTCTCCAATGCTTATTCAATAGCTGCAAGACTTGAATTCATCACATCAAGCATACACTAAAATTGAATTAAAACAGTTTGAGTCAGAAAGCATACAGATGCTCATATGTTTCCCATAGCTAAGAACATCCTGTTACAGTAGCACAGCTGCAAATTTTTAAACATTTAAAAAGAAAATTACTTTACAGGAGGGAAGAGAAGGGAGGGAGAGATGTCTGAAATTATGCAATTCATGTTCTGCATTATGCTGGCTGGTATATTTTTGAAGTTTTAGAAGTGGGAATGCTGGGTAGAAGGGAGGAAAATTCCATTAGTGTCTCCACAAAATGTTTTAGAGATGCTCTGCAAAGTATTTTAGCACCAAAGAACATTTTTCTAGCTACTTTCTGCATGGGTAAATTAGACACATTCTTTTCCATTGAGAATTTAAAATAGAATTAAAGAAAACGTGCTTACAGAGGCTTGAAGAAAGGAATTTCTAATCAAATCAAGGTGACAAAAAATGATGGGTTCAGATTCTGAACTGCTGCAAAAACTAGTAGTGTGATGTAGCTGAGAATCTGATCGAAAGTCTGTGATTTTTTGATGAATTTCATTTGCTATTTTTTCATGTGTTTGCCTGAGGCCGGGCGAAGGTTACTGGGGTATTGCTGTTCATATAACAGCATCAAGAGCAGACCCAGGGTAGAGTCAAGAAGAATAGGCTGAGAAGAATTATATCAGGGAAGAGAATCAGACAAGAAATAATATTTGCAATTGACTCCGCCTCCACATAACCAAACACACAGCAGTAGCAATTGCGATGCAAAATCCACGTTTATAAGCTCTACTCCAAACTTTCCTCCTGTGAACCAAGGAACCCCACTTTTTTTTATGATCAACTCTTTACATCCGAATTTCGTCTGGGAGTGAGAACATCCTTTGTGGGATATACGCAATAGCAGTCCTTAAACATTGACATTATAATAATCTAGATACTGCTTTTTATTCATTTAGCATAACATACATATAGACAAGATACCATTAAGGCAGTGCTGAGTTTTTTAGTTGTGGTACCAACCATAGCTGTAAAAAGCAGCTGAAAAATGTTGGCTTCATGAAAAATGATGGGTGTTTTGTCTTTGTTTGCAGAAGTAGCACTGGAGAGAAGGGTGGAGATTTCACTGCAGTGCTCTGAAGGAAAACTACTGTGCCATTAGACTCTCTTTTGCAATGTTTATCAGTGTGTACCGTTTTCACGGGTTTCAAATGAAGGAACAGATCAAGAAACTGGAAAGGCTAGGAACCCGTGGGAGTCCCTAATCCTTTACCGCTCGTGACTCATCCAGAAGTAAATGGATACTCAACCAGCCAAGTCTTTTGTCCACATCATTGTTCTTTTCAGCTAAATGGTAGTGACTGAGGACTGTTCGTAAGGTTCACTCATCCGTGGCAACAGAAAAATGAAAACCTCCACGTTTCTCATTCCCATTCTCATTCAACCACAAAACAGGACACAGGGTCTTCTGTAGGAAAATGACATCTTCTGTTTGCTTATCTAAAACCACCTTTTGCTAGGATAAAATTGTTTTATCACAGAGCTTTGGATATGGCCCCAGAATCCAACTGTAAAACCCTAGATAGGGTGTGGGGACATTTCGACTGGAAACCGCCACTTAACTGCCAAAAGTTTTGGCTCCAGAAGTGAGGAATGCTGGCATGACGCAAATATGATTGTTTCTCGGCAGGTTATAAGGCCTTTGGAAATGGACCAGCACATTCAGACTGAAATCTCTTCCTTTGGAAAATGTATCACAAGATCTTTGGAGACTATATATCTCCAAGACGAGAATGTCCTGCACCACCTGACAAAAAGCAATGCAACGCTCAGTGGTCTTGTACAGCTGAAACATATTAAATCATCAAACTGACTTGCCAACAGGCCCAGGATTAATCCCTAAAGACATCTTTATCCAAGTTCTAACTTGGCCTGATACCAATTAATTTGGGAGATATAACAAGATCACAGCAGGAGATGAAATGTCTCTGTCTTTGCATGCCCCAATTCTTAACTATCGAGTTTTCTAATTAAAAAAACGCATAAATAAAGAAAACATCCAAGGGTTTGTAAGTTCTTTTTAATTAGAACACACGAGTAAAGCTACACTAGAACAGTCAGTGAAATGACAGTGATGCTAAGCAAATGTAGATTCACTAAACAGTTGCTTACCACACAAACTGAAGCTTGCTGTTTATTACTATAGTGATCATAGTGTAAATAACACTGACAGACTTCTTAAACCTAAAAGTTTTCAGAGATACCTAAAAGCCAGAACATAATTCCCCATATAGTTTCTTAAAAAAGAACTAACATTCAGTACTGTAGAATACTTGTAAAATTGATGATTCACAGGCTTTACAAAGAGTTACAAACAGTTCTAAATGGCTTTGGTTTTGTCCTTTAGGTTAGATACATGTATCAAACCCTAATATGCTGTGTTCAGAATTATTTTAAAATGGGGACTCTTGGGGACTAGGAAGAAAAATTTGATATTGCTGCCTGAAATGCTTTAATAAACAAGGTATCTTTTTGTGGCTTTAAAACTCAAGCAGATGAATTATGAAGAGAAATTATTTGAGCACTACAAAGAAAATCATCCAGAAAGCCACCATTAGCTCCAGAAATTTCTGAACCAGAAATCTCAGGAAGCTGGAAATCTATCCTGAGAAATATCAGTATAAGTCTGATATTAGGTTGCCTAAATCTTCAACTTTTTCCCTTTTATTGAGTTTACGTAAGTATTGGGAAGAGGATCATGAGCTAGATGGTCTTTTCTAATAATAAACACTCTTACATAAGCAAAGTGTTCGAGTAATATATGCTACAAGTGTACGCTGAGAAGAGAGAAGTAGCACAGACAAAGATGATCCTAATGTATCCTGTTTTCCTTTCATCCTCATCATTCCAGAATAACTGGATTAGCAATTAATCTGGATTATCATTACAGGTATTTATCAGTAAGAATGCAACACAAGTAAGACATTTTATTGGAAGGAAATATTATCCAAGTCAAAATCTGCCTCTTTCATAGACATCTTAATCATAGACAAACCTCTCAATGTTTTTCTTTCCCCACAGGTGAGAGCCCATATGTTGTCTCCTTCTTCGGTAGGTGACAGTAGGATTATGGTGCAGAGCTGGGACTATGCATTTAACAGGGACACCTGTGATATGTTTTGACCAGTAAACCTGCACCAGGGGCTCTTTGAGTGAAGAGGGAAGAACATGGCATTGAACTGCCAAGGCAGAGATGCCTTGATGTGGAATTAGGCTGGGCTCCATACAGTTCATGTCTTGTTTTAGTCTGAAAGCCTTTGTCTTTCAGCAAAATAAACAAATCCTATTCCTAAAAATGGAGAGGGTCTGGAGGAAGTTACACCACCCAGACACAATTTCACAGTATTTCACAGTCTCTGGTAGCACACAGAAGAAGCTCTAGAAAATTTACATCAATTTCCCGTTTCTCTTCCGAAACAAGCAGTTCTTGCAAGCAATCCAACCTCTCCACCCAGGGATTCTGGATAGTTTCATTTATGTGTCCATACTCCTGCATTGCTCACCCAGTGCAGCTTCCACTTCTGCCCTTCCGTGTATAGCCCCAGCTCTACATAATCCCCCAAACCATTTTCAACACTAAAAATCTTTGATGCAAAATTAATTCTCATAAGTTCAAGTGAAAAAAACTACCAGCATTAAGACCATCAGGACTGGACTCTAATCCCTCAGAAAATGGCTGCAGAGAATTGTGTTTAAACTGTGGTAGCTGAACACCTAATTTAGGCTTATATAGCACCTTGCACAACAAGACTTCCCATTTCAGCTGATTCCTACATGCAGCACTGCAATATAAATAAACAATAGTAAGATTTCCACCCTGATCTGGATGTTCCCTGCCACTGTTTAATGAACTTTCATTATTATATTAAGGAAATCCAAGTGTGTTCTCTAATTAGTCTTCTATGTGCCACATACATACCTTAACTAGTCCTTACATTCTCCCTAATGACACAGATCTTAGCATGGGGGCTTATAAATGCATTCCCCTTTCAAGACAGACTCCCCATGTTTCACTTCTTTTAATTATCCTCATTTTAAAATATGTGAAACAGCAATACTTTCACATCTGTTCCTCCCGTAATTTTATCTAACAACTCCCCACACCTTCAGAAAGAAAATCTTTCATTTTAATTGCATATTAGGCTTTATTTTTGTAGGGGCAGACAGATATTTATTCACTCAGCTAATTTCTCGAGGAAGCAAAGCAGTCCAGCATCCTCCTGAGTTAAGTGCAGGGTACCTGCTGCCACTGCCTGTGCCAACTTTGGGATTCCTGGGAATGGGAACTCCTCAGCAGCCCCTGTTTAAACCTGAAGTCTCTCTGCTTGCTTTAGTGGGGGAGACTGCAAATAGGATTAGAAATACCAAATAAGCCTTTCTGGTCTCTTGACTTCCACTCTCTGCACTCTTGCACGTAGGTCTATCATCACTGGGAATGAGATTTATGCCTATTTGCCAGTAAAGAAACAAAGAGAATCTGACAATATTATAATATCTGGCATGGTATAATAAACTAGGATTGCAAAGCATGATTGTATCTATGCAATATCATGTATATCTATGCAAGCAATCCCTAAAAACTAAGGCTCTTAACAGAGACGCAAAAAAAAACCCTTTTTCTTCAAAACAATCATGTCTACACTAAATTAAAGAAATCACTTCTAGCTACTTTCTACTAAAGAGAAGGGAGGGAAAAGTGAATAGCAGATAGATAGTAATGAAAAAGCCACCACTGAGAAAAATAGGCTAACAGGCTTTGAGCATCACGAGTTTTATTGGTGGCTCTGAGAGATGCCAGTTTTGGAAACCCCTGCCAGTAGATCTGTAATACCTGTAACGTTCTGTATGTAACTGACTGATTTCCTTCACTCTGTAACCCCCCATGAGGTTATACTGTCCTGGGGTATTTCTCATATATGCTGATATGATGGACCCACCACTGCCTGAAATGTTCATGAAAAGTGGAAGATGCTCTGGACCATTTGCTAGGCTAAGCCAGGCTCTTTTGCAGCCAACAGGCATCTTTCTCTTCCTCTTTCTTCCCCTATGTTTTTCTATGCTTCTGCATAGGCACTTGGGCAGGTTTTGCCACTGCAAGATATTTCCCTTGAGGAATCCAGATCTGCTCTGTTAACAGAAGCGAGCAGCTGATCTTCCACCAGCGCTTGCCAGCAAACAAATGGATTTTCCAGCATTTCCCAGAAAAATGGCTTTTGGCAGAAATAATGAGAGTCATTCACAATGGAACCTTTTTTTCTTAGGGATGACTGTACAATTTTGAACAGGAACAAAATATTTGATCAAAATGAAAGAGAGAAAGGGAGAGAACCTGCCACAGACAAGTCAGGAAGCCCCTCCATCAGTCAGGCTCTCACTGGCCTCTCCAGCTTCCTATGGGAGCTGCTCCCCTTTACCTATATAATAATTTACAAAAACGGAGAAGGAAAAAAGATACTTTGCATTTACTACCATGACCTTGTCTGTTCCCTACTAGCAATAGCCACTGTCACCCATGTCAGCCACCTGGGACATGGTTCCACCATCCCCCATTTAGATGAGGGTTATTATGTGTACCTGCTGTCTTGTGGTTCTTTAACATTAATTAAGAGATTAAAGACTGAGTATCTAATTCATGATTTGAACTAGACTGTGCAGGAGGCAGGATTTCAGATCCCCCCTCCTAAGTGCTCCGCATTACCCCACTACTTGGGAAGGCAGCTCTCTGAAATACTCTCTTTTAGTTCTGATGAGAGGCAGGAAAGCTCAGACTCAGACTTCCCAAGTGGGAAATCACTTCCATAAGAGCTCTAATTTCTTGTATAGCTAGATTAGTAATTAGTATGGTCTGGTATGGTCTGAATTTAGATTCAGAGTTTGATGTTCTTCCTGGTGTCCTTCCAATGTCCTCCCAAGTATTTCTATGACTTCATATAAGCATGTGCACTTGTTTTATTATAATAATAGTAATTATAATTCCTGTTTATTCAACTTATTTACATTAAATACTCATTGTGTCTTTATTTGTTAGTTCCTTATGACAGTAACACATCTCTGGGAATAAGAAGTTAAAAAAATGCCCCACTGTTTTGTCTTGAAAGGATGACTGTTCAAGTTCCAGTGACATGAAAAAGCTATAGGATATAGTTCCTACTCCAACCAATAACTTAGATCTGTGGTACATGAACAGTGCTGTTGATCTATTAAAATAAATGCAAGATTTCCTGAAATAGCTGGATTTACTGGTTATACAATGGACCAATGATTGTACATGCATTAGCAGGTCTGTTTGGTCCTCAGGAGCAAACACATTCTTCAGAGTACCTTGGAGTGAGATAGAGTGCGCTGGGTGAAACGACCTATTTGTGGTGGTAACCAGTTTCTGAGCTCCATTTCTGTCAGGTTACTAGACAAACACCTGCCACATAATGGTGAAGTCTTTATGTACAAAGCCATTCTATAAACAACTTCATCACCCTGTTACCGCACACCATATTTCTTAAAAGACAGTTTCTAGAATTGAAACAACACTAGTCCAAGCAATCTCAAAAATGATTTCAATGCTTCATCATGTTAGTACTCAGAATCATTTCCTCACAACCTGCCTACATCTTCCCTCCACTAATTCTAGCCCATTACAGCTAATTATACCACCTTGTACCATCCTCTATAATTCCTCTTCCTCTCTGGTGTTTACACTCTTCAGAGCTGTGTGGGCTGCCCACAGCAGGAGCTTCACTCTGCCTCATTAACATTTAAAACATTCAGCAAAATGTTTACAAGATTACTTTTCTTTTAAGCTAACCTAATGTATGAGTTTTTCTATGCAGTTTCCTATTAAAATTCAAAAATACAGGCATTGAGAGGAAAATGCAGGAAACAAAGCAAAGGGAATAGAGTTTCTATCATTGCTAAAATACAGCCTATGTTTTCTGTGTATGTATCTCTTAATTAGCTGGCTTGACTGCTACCTTTAAATCTTCTGTTTCTCCAGGAATAAAGAAGAGGACAACAGTCCATTCTTTTCTGTGTTATAGGTCTTCTGTGATCAAGTTATCTCCAGTCCAAACCACAATATATATCAAACATTCTGTAAAACGTTTCAAGACCTCTCCGTCCTTTGTATTCTGTTGGCCTGCATGTTTCTTAATCAGGTGCAGTGAAAAACTCCTGTTGTTTTAATTATGCAGACAGCTTGTTATTAGAGGCCTTCTGAAAACAAATATCACTCTGAAAAACAGTAAAAGAACCCTAAGAAAAACACAAAAATTCTCTTTCTCAACTTCTTCCACCAAAAATTAAAACTTTCAGGAAGAAGGAACCTGAAAACTAAGTGGCATTTTTTTTCCGTACAGCTATAACCCTGCTTTTCATAAACCCTTGAATGTCTCATGCCAAACAGGTGTTCAGTTGTTATATTAAAGTGTAATGTAGACACCTGCTCCACAGAGAAATGTGCCAGCAGTTCTGGCTGGCAGATATAAGTAGCTCACCAGATGCTGCTTGCTGGGGAAACAGTCAAAGGGAGAAGAGCGCTTTGGCGTTTCTCATGGAAATCAATCTGCGGAGAGCAGGCAGGTGGGATCAACAAAGGAATGGCACAAGCACCTGGAGGTCAGCATAGTCTCTGGACTATGTCTTTGGACTGTAGTCTAGGACTTTGACATTGCCCATGATGTCGCACTGTAGCAAGCCCAGCTACAAATAGGCAAAGCACTTCCCTAAATGCCACTGGTCTGCAATGATCCAATGATCCAATTCAAGCT